>JASDQU010244637.1:21836-39276 GCA_032191745.1 Picea mariana
CATAGACTGAAAATAGTCTTTTGGAGGTCCAAAAGCTTCCTAATGGGGAGGTGTGATCAGGGGATCAAATTTTGCTCAAAAATTCAAAGTGCTCGGAATCGCTTCAAATTGAACAAGAGTGTAGGCCTCATCATTGCGAACCCAATGCAACTCATTTCGTCTCAAATGGACGTCGGGAGCGAGAGATATAGTGATCTATTCGTCAAGTCAAACAAGCAAAAATTTTGATGCTAACTGTATAGTCCGTACAGGCTGATGTGGCAGGACCGTACCGACCGTACGGATGACATGACAACATTTGGTTGGATGGAAGTTGTCGAATCAGGACGTGACATGTGTCCTTTGGTGGAAAATGGTATGAGAACACGTGGCCCAATTTGTGGGTGCCACGTGTCACTCATTGTTTCAGTAGTGGCATTTATTATTGTTTGTAAAATGTATGGAGTCCATGGGGTTCGACCCCCGGACCTCCCCACTGCACAAACACTTATAAAAACTCCAATCACTAATCGGGCTACCGCTCGTACCTTGGTATATATGTGTTTTGAATTGTATTTAAAGTTGCTTGTTGGTATAGTTTGGGCCGCGACCGGGCCAGGCCTAGCCCAGCCCTTGGTCGCGCGCTTTCCATATATATGTGACCATGGGTCTATCCATTGGCGCACATGCGTATTGTATTATGGTTTCAACGGTTGTAATATGGTTCCAACAGTTGTATTATGGTTCCAACGGTTATATGGATGGAGCCCCATTTGTTTTAGCGCGTGGTTCTATGACCCATATGCCTAGGTGCCTAGGCGGTTAGGGGCTGGCGCGCCCTTAACCGTCTTACGGTTTGCACCATTGAGCGGTTGCGTTCAGAGCTGGTTTTTCACACTTTAAATTGCGTGTGAGCCAGGTTCAAACAACATGGGTGCAATTTGTAGATGCAGAGACAACAAGCTTGAAGAGGGAGACTTCCAAGAGGCCTGACTTCTTCATTTTTCGACCGATTGAGGTACCGAAAGATCCCAGACAAGGGTTTTGGAACGCTTTGAAGCCATTGGAGCAGTTGGTTTGTCAGTTTGATCATCGTAAGACATGTTTTGAGCACTTTTTGAGCAATTAATAATAATGATCCATTGGAAGCTGGACTAGGAGATGTAGCCAAAGAGAGGGGTGAACTCCTTTATCAATTGCTGTGCTTATGTGTTTATGTTCATTGATTATGTTGCTGTCTATGTGTAATTTGCATAAGTAATCTTTTAATCTATGTGTTGCAAACTGATCCATTTGCTTTAAACACATAACAATTACACTTGCAATAATTTTCAAGTTTTTCAAGTCTTCTTCAATTTTAGATCATATCCCTT
This sequence comes from Picea mariana, assembly GCA_032191745.1. Taxonomy (NCBI): domain Eukaryota; kingdom Viridiplantae; phylum Streptophyta; class Pinopsida; order Pinales; family Pinaceae; genus Picea; species Picea mariana. Next base: position 23,189 of record JASDQU010244637.1, read on the forward strand.
CGAAAGGATCAACATGGATGTTTCAGTCCTTATTCATGGTCCTTTAGATAGAGAAGCTTTGTTTTGGGCCCAAGTTCCTTGTTTTCTTCCCCTAGTGAGGGTATAGGTCCCAATACCCGTTTTTATTTTTAAAAACATACTAATGCCACCAAATATCCCCCACAGAGTCCAAAGATCCCCTGCATAGGTATTACATGGTTTTTTAAGGATGACCACATGAATTTTTATCTTGAGAAGATTCAAATAGGTCCTAAGCACCTTCCATTCCTTCCCTAACCATGTTCAAGGCCCCAAGTGCAAAACGTAGTGTGAAAAACCTCATAATTCCAATGAGGCCCAAATTAGAGGCCTTGAGACCGAAATATGGTGCTCAAAACCTATGAATGACACCCATATGCCACCTAGAGGCCATAGATCCCTTAGAAAGGATTTTTCATTCGACTCCTTTTCCATGGCCATCGAGCTCAAGAATTTTTATTTAGGGCCCAAGGTCCTTGTTTCCCATGCCAATCATGGTAGGGATCTTGATACCCATTATTATTATATAAACCATACTTATAATGGAGCCCATATTGCTATTGGAAAGCCAATATGAAACCCTCATGAAGTCAGTTGTGGTGGTTTGAGTCATCACCAAGGGTATCCTTTGCCTCCAAGTGGGAATATCAATAACATTAGGGGGATTTTAGAATTATGTATGGTTACTAGGTTCATGTTGTGCCAAGCAACAACACCTTCCCTTTTTCTTGTGTCCTTTCTCATAGAGTCCTTTCCAACCAAGAAAATGGGACCCTCCTTTTTTCTTGAGACACTATTAAATTTCTAAGAAGACTAATTGTCTTCTTGATCTTCATCAAAGTCTACCCGTGCTTCTTTCATAAATTATTTTTACTTTCATTTTTTTTTGTTTCTAGAATAACACTCAATGATTTATAGAAGTGAATTTTGGTGTATCAATGGAATTCCCCTTAACATCGCCAATACATAAACCTCACTGTCGACCGAGTTGAAGACATCATCACCGATACAAAAGGAAAAATTAACACCAACATTGCTGATCCACATCCTTTTATATCTACAAAGTTAACTACATCAATCCCGATACACATCTCCCAACATAGACAAAGTTGACAACTTCTTCGCTAATACACAAACCTTATTACTGGAGGATTTGAAAACTTTTTCTTTGGTTGTCCATGGTTTAGTACCAGTAGAGTTAATATAAACATTTCCGATACACCAATATTATTCCATTCTTCCTCTCTGGTATCTTGAATTCCACAATAGGGAAAAGGTCATAAACCAAGAACCCCACAGACTTTCACCTTACATTTTATTGCTTATTTCCAAGAGAAGGAGAGAGGTATTTTCATGTGCATAAAGAACGACCTCCCAGGAAGCACCTCTCCTATATTCGAACTCATCTTACTGTTCACATGTCACCACTACCAGGTTATATGGCGGGTCTAATTCCTAGGGTTCCCATTATAAATTTAACCATGAATTGAAACTGAAATGGAAAAAAGACCATGTGACACTCACTTTGCACAGATGCCAACACTCACTTTGCATGCTGAAACACTTTCTACGATTGACTCCAGTATAATACCGACTTAGTTTCTATCATAGGCATCGTTACTGCTCCTATTCATTGACAAGATTGACAACATTGTTGCCGATTCACCTGATCTCCTCTCCCCTCTGAATTAAGCCAGATTCACTAAAACCTCACCATGTCACAGATTATCCTCTCTTCCTCAGATGATGATTCTCCCCCAGATATTGACTCAAGTAACTCCTCCGACACTGTTATAGGTTTTTTTTAAGGAGTTCATTGTTAACCTCCCAATTCTGCCCAAAAGAATAAAATTCACTAAGTTGCAGAAAATAACGCGAGCTATGTTCTTTCATTCGATTATGGTATTTTTGATTAATGGCTTGTTATATTATGTTGATGTTAGTGGTATCATCAAACATGTATTTCTGCACAGGCCTATGTGTCTATACATGTGAAAATCATCCAAAGCTTTCTACTCTTGAATTTTTATTAATTAATTAATTAATTATGTAATTAATTAATTGAGTTATTTAAGAAACATGCTAAAATACTTAGCATGTAACATGTAATATAAATATCAAGTGAGTGTGAGAAGTAATCTCAATCGTAGATCACTTTGGATATTAGAAATAGATTATAACTCATCATTATAAAAGCAAGTCTAGGGAAATGAGGGATATATATTCACACAGAGATAACAAAGACAAAATTTTTCTAGTGTGGATTCATTTGAGAGTGTAGAAGCAAAGAAAGACTTTTGCTGACACTTGGTAGGAGTTGTGTTGAGAGAGTTGTCAGACAAAGTATTGGATTACAAAGGACCATGGTTCAATATCTTGGATAGGTGAAGAAGGAATTTCATCTAGAGATCATACAAGTCAAGGAGAAGAGAGAACTGAGGCATACACAGGTGGGTTTTAGCAGAAGGAAGCCACAAGAGAGTGCTGAAGCATACAAATCTTTCTGTATGGTTTTTCCATACACATCAACGAGTCACAATGGAGAAAGTTATGAACATCCGTGAGTCATATTGGAGACAGTCACAGATATCCGTGGGTCACAAAAGGACAAGTCGCGTATGCCTAGAAAAGTGTGCCAAAATTGGTTATACAATAGGTCAGACCTTGCTAGGTTAGTCTGCAGTTGTATTTCTCTTAGTGGGCTAGTATCCATATTACGGGAGGCCTGATTTTAGCATAATAAAATCATTCTCAACACTCATTTTCCCTTCGAGGTTTTTTCCAAGGGTATCTACCCAAAATACTAGTGTTCATGTGTGCTTGATTTGGTTTCCTAGTTTATGCTTCAACTACATGATATTGAGTTGAATATTTCAGTAGTGTATTATTGTTTTGTGAGTTTCTAATCTAATTGCAACAAGGAAATCACTAGATAACAAAGTACCTAGGTGACGGAGTAATAATTTTTTCAACATGGTATCAGAGCATACCTAGGGTTGAAACAAAATTCAACCTAGTATCAAAGCATGCCAAGGGTTGACTTCAAGAATTTCAACATGGTATCAGGGAAAGGTTGCTTTGGGAGGAAACCAAGTGCACATGGTATCGAAAATTCTATGATATATGAGTGGCCACAATAGAGATCAAGTTCATAAATATGGTTGCAACAAAAAATCTATGGTATCAGGAGTACCAAGGTGGGTGCTTGAAGGAATAAGCACATATCCATGATGTTTTGTAGTGGATCAGTTATATTTGCAGAATATATTAGCATATCTTTAAACTAGCAGACAAAAATCAAAGGACCGATTTCTGGGTATAGGACAATACAGAGGAAGTTTCAGTAGGGTAGTTTGCTAAGAAATGGTAAGAGGCTAGGTAGTCAAGAAGGATATCTTAGATAGGTGGAAAAGGACTTCCATCTAGAGATATGAGCCACATGAGAACTCATAGATAGAGAAAAAAAGTACTTTTTTCTCATGGAGATCTTAGCACGAGATGAAGAAGAAATTTCACCTAGAGATCTATTATTCCAGAGGACAAGAGAATCCAACAGGGAAATAATAGAGAAATTGCAGGTACAAGGTTGTACAACAATAGAAAAGGTGCTTGGTTCCATGTATTGGTTGTTTCTCAATGGACAAAAAATACACACATAGTGATATAGGAGATCTAATTGAATTGGGTGGAGAAGGACTTTAATCCAAGTGTGTAGGGAAGGGTTTGAGGAAAGGAGAACATGGGAAGCAAGGGAGAGAACAAACAACAATATCGAAGGACTCATCTTGAGGTAGTAAATTTGTTTCATTGTATTATTCATTGGGTGGAACATTATCCCAAGAATGGAGCCCAATATTTTATTTGAATAAAAAAAACTAGAGCTAGAAGCACGAGATCTATTCAACAATCTAATGGAGGAATCAGGGACCCATGTGGAGCTTGGTGATGATGAAAAGTATGCAATGAAGGGGAAGGGAAATATCATGTTCTAACTTGAGTCAGGAGATTCGTTAGAGGCCCAGGATGTGCTTTATGTACCAGAATTGAAGAACAAATTGATCTCAGTTTCAGTTTTGGAGGACATGGGTTTTGTAGTTACTTTTGAGAGAGGGCAAGTAATCATATGTTTACATGGAGCTAGCCTTGAAAAAACAATAAGAATTGATGTTATATAGGGCATGTTATACAAGTTGTAGGGCCATATTGTAATAATATCCAAGGGAATATTGGATCATGGATCGATGTCAGTGAAAGAGGACGAGGACCATGAGGCTTCGGAGGGTGAACAAATGAAGGATGAGTAGAGTTCATAGAATTCCAGTGTGGGGAGTAAACCTTCAGAGGGGAAGAGGAAGTTAGCCTCTTCCAGTTATACATTGATGGATTCTTAGGAGAAGGAATCTTCTAGGAGAACATTGAGGGAGAGGAGGCCTTCGACGAAGTTTTCAAACTTCGTGGAATCGATATGCAACATCATCGATTACGAGACTTCCAGTATTCAAGGAACAACTAACCAACATGGTTGGAGGAATTCCAGTATGCAGGATGATGTGTGTGACATTGTTCCAGAGTCGGAGGTAGAACTAGTTCTAGGTGCCTCTTCGGGAAATGCCTTCCTCACTAAGAGGGAGTGTTGATGTTAGTGGTAGCATAGAACATGTATTTCCACATAGGTCTATGCGTATAGACATGTGGAAATCGTCCAAATCCTTCTACTCTTGAATTTCCTTCTATTAAAGGAATTATCAAATTAGATTTCTTTTATTAATTAATTATGTAATTAGTTAATTGAGCTATTTAAGAAACCTACTAAAAGTACTTAGCATGCAACATGTAATCTAAATCTCAAGTGAGTGTGAGAAGTAATCTCAACCGTATATCACTTTGGATATTAGAAATAGATTATAACTCATGATTATAAAAGCAAGGCTAGGAGAAGGAGGAAGATACATTCACACAAAGATAGAAAAGAAGGACTTTTGCTAGTGTGGAGTCATTCAAGAGTGTAGAAGCAAAGAAGGATTTTTTTTGACACTTCACAGGAGTTGTGTTGAGAGAGTCGACACACAAAGTATTAGATCACAAAGGACTTTGGTTCAAGATATTGGATAGGTGAAGAAGTACTTTCATCTAGAGATCATACATGTCAAGGAGAAGAGAGAATATAGGCATATGTAGGTGGGTTTTAGTAGAAGGAAGCCACATGAGAGTGTTGGAGCATACAAATATTTCCATACACATTCACTGACCATACCAGAGACAGTTGTGAACATCCGCGAGCCATGGTGGAGACAATCATGGATATCCACGGGTCACAGAAGGGAAATTCGCCGATGCCTAGAAAAACATGCCAAAATTGGTTGTACATTAGGTCAGACCTTGCTAGGTTAGTCCACAATTGTATTTCTCTCAGTGAGAAATTATCCCTATTATGGAAGACCTAATTTTAGCATATTAAAATCATTCTCAACACTGGTTTTACCTCCAGGGTTTTTTCCAGGGGTATCTACCCAAAATATTGGTGTTCACGTGTGCTTGATTTGGTTTCCTATTTTATGCTTCCACTGCATGATATTGAGTTGAATATTTCAGTAGTGTATTATTTTTTTGTGAGCTGCTAATATGATTGTAGTAAGGAAATCACTAGATAAAAAAGTACCTAGGTGTTGGAGTAAGAATTTTTTCAACATGGTATCAGAGCATACCTAGGGTTGAAAGAAAATTCAACATATTAATGATGAACGTGTCTGTCACAGATTCAAACATTTCACCTTGCAAGAAAGATGGAAGGAAATCTCCTACGAAAGAGGCCTCCATAAATAGAAGCCAACACGAAGAAGATACAAGCACCCCAAGGTCTATCTATGATAACACCATGTGATTGATAGAGAAGGGGACTTTGCTTAAATGTTGTGAAGAGTTCCAAAATTTTAGGAAATAAAATTTCCCCGTAGATGCAAAAGATGAAGATGAACTCAAGGTCTTTAGGAGAATTTAGAAATTGGGGTTACATAGGGTGGAAACTCACGCATCCATTTTTCCATGCGTGGATGCAGTTTCATGGATAATATAACATGTAGACCTAGATACCATATATATAATCAATGCCAAAGGGAAACCCATAACATCATTTCAGGTGTTGATGTTTGCAGCTCCTTGGGACATTCTCCAGATTCTACTCCTCTATGATTGAGTTGAGTTGATTTTTGAGGACACTTATCCAAGACGGATAACTGGGTTTTGGATTATAGCCCAACATACCTTGTGGAGAGCACATGAGGACACATCCCTTGTGGAGAACACATGAGGACACGTCAATGGATTTGACGTTGATGTCACACACTATGGGGAGTTGACCCTAATGTTTCTAGAGGGAGTAACCTCTAGAAGTCCACATAGAAGTGCCATGTGTGACAAAAAATTTACTACTATGGTGGTTGTGTACAACTGGTGGAGACTGTGTGTCTATGGACAATAGTTGTGTACTACTACGGTGGTTGTGTACTACTTGCGGAAACTATGTGTCTCTAGACATTAGCTATGTACTGCTACGGTGGTTGTGTACCACTGATGGAGACTGTATGTCTCTAGATAGTAACTGTGTGCTACTACAATGGTTGTGTACCATTGGCAGTGACTGTGTGTCTTTGGACAATAGTTGTGTGCTACTACAGTGGTTGTGTACCACTGGCAGTGACTGTGTGTCTCTAGAAAGTAGTTGTGTGCTACTATAGTGGTTGTGTACTACTGTCCAATGATACATAGTCACTAACAGTGGTACAAAACCACTGTAGTAGCACACATATACTGTCCAATGACACATAGTCACTTCCAATGATACACAACCACTGTAGTAGCACAAAAATACTGTCCAGAGACACACAGTCACTTCCAGTGGTACACAACCATTGTAGTATCACACAACTACTATCCATAGACACACAGTCTCCACCAGTGGTACACAACCACCATATTAGTACATAGCTACTGTCCATAGACACACAGTCTTCACCAGCGGTAAACAAACACCGTAGTAGTACATGTCTACTGTCCAGATACACATTCTCCTCTAATGGTACACAACCGTTGTAGTAGCAAAAGGTCTATCACACATGGCACTCCCATGTGGAATTCCAGAGGCTACTCCCTCTAGAAACACTAGGGTCAACTCCCTTGACATGTCCTCATGTGTTCTCCACAAGGGACATGTCCTCATGTGCTCTCCACAAGGGAGGTTGGGCTATAAGCCCAAACCCACTTATCTCTCTCAGATAAGTGTCCTCAAAGATCAAATCAACTCAATAAAAAAGGAGTATGATCTGGAGAATGTCTCAGGAAGATGAAAACATCAACACTCCCTCTAAACGAGGGATGCATTCTCTACCACGCCAAGTCTATCACAGAAGTACTCAAACTTCGTCCTAGTAAGGGGTTTCATAAGAACATCAACAACCTGCTCATCTGTAGGAAGGTACTGCACCAGTACTACCTTCCTCTGCATCATTTCTCGAATGTAATGGTACTTGATATCAATGTGTTTTGATTTGTCATGAAACAATGGATTCTCCGAGAGCTTCAAACAACTCTGGTTATCAGTATGGAATCCAACACATGTCTAAATAAATCTGCAAGGAGCTTGCGAAGCCACACTGCTTTACAGAATTCCACACTCAATGCAATGTACTCTACTTCTGCGGTGCTCAAAACCACCGAAGTATGTTTCTTGCTACACCATGAAACCATGGTAGATCCCAAAGTGAAGAAACACCCAAAGGTGATCTTCCTTTCCACTGTGCTCCTTGCCCAATCAAAGTTAGTATATCCCTGCAACATCATGGAAATACTGGAAGTATATCTCAGACCATGTCCAACTTTGCCTTGCAAGTATCTCAACACATGCTTCACAACAATCCAGTGTGTTTGTCTTGAATGACTCATAAACTGGCTAAATGAACTCACTACATAGAAAATATATGGTCTGATGTTAATGAGATACATCAATGATCAAATCATCTGTCTGTACAGGGTCAGATCAATATCGTCGAAATCGAAGGAAGACACACTTAGTTTCTTTAGATTCGTCACCATTGGTGTCGCCATGGGCTTACAGTTCAACATCCCAAATTTCTTCAATATCTCAACTGTGTACTTCCCTTGACTTAGGAAGATCTGATCAGTTCTATGCCATGCCTCTAGTCCCAAGAAGTAGTGCATCATACCAAGTTCCTTCATATAAAACTCATAGGCCAACACATACTTGCATTCAATGATAAGGATCTATGTACCAGTGAGGAATAAATCATCAATGTAGATGAACAAAATCAAGGACTCACCATTAACAGTCTTGTAGTACAGGTTGGGATCAACAACACTTTTGCTGAATCCCACACTCATAAGGTGTCCATCAATCGTCGCATACCAAGCTTGAGGTTCTTGCTTGAGTCCATACATGGCCTTCTTCAACCTGCACACATGAGACTCCTTTTCATGTATCACAAAACCATATAGCTGCTCAATGTATACTTCTTCCTTAATCTCTCCATTGAGAAAGGCTATATTCACATCCATTTGATGTAGTCTCCAACCCATGGATGCTACAAGGGAAATAATCGTCTGGATAGAAGTGTATAGACCAACAAGATAAAAATGTTTCCTCATAATATGTTCCCTCCACTTGAGAGAATCCTCTAGCAAAAAATCTAGTTTTGTGATTCTCGATGCTTCTGTTAGATGTGTGTTTGATCTTATAGATCCACTTATAAGTCACTATAGACTTCCCCTCAGGTCTCGAAATAATATCCCACACATCATTCTTCATGATGGACTAATACTCCTCCATCATGGCATCTCTCCATACTATATGAATAGATGCCTCCTCATAACAGGAAGGCTAAAAAAAAATGATGTGGCTCATAGCTGTGGTATAACATGAATATCTCTTAGGTCTCTTTCTCTCTTGGAAGGTACCATGAGGATTTGCATGTCCTTTTTACTCCTGTATATTCTGACGAGCCCATGCAGGTCTGTTATGACCTACTGCAATATCTATGGGAACATCAACTAGAGCTACAATAACAACATGATCAATTGGATAAATAAGATCAAGTGTCTCCCTCTAAACTATTGGAGGGTGAAGGGGAGAAGGCACCATCTCTTCCCATCTCTCACTATTAATCTCCATGTGAGATCCTCTAGATCTCCTGAAGGCTACCTCCTCCTCAAAGGTAACATCTCTGCTCACCTCAATATGTCTTTGACTAGGTATGTAGATCCTGTATGCCTTCGAAGACTCACTATACCCCACAAATTTACCCTTTTTGCATGACATGTCTATCTTGGTCCTTTTCTCCTTGGGTACATGAATGTATACTGGACACCCAAATATCCTGAAGTGTTCAACCTCATGCTTCACTCATGAACTGTGTCCATACTAGACATCTCATGGTTCCCTCAAGGAACACATGTCGAAGACATATCGAGGTTCCCTCATGGAACGAATGTCTAAGACACATCGATGTTCCCTCATGGAACTAATGTCCCCCAAGACATACCTAGATTTCCTTGTAAAACCAATGTATTGGTTTCTTCATCTAACCATCTGAGGCACGTTAGGATGAAGTCCACATTTTCTCTTACTAGTCCATATAGGACCCTTCGGGGAGAATTTATCATGATGCTGCCTCAATCATCAACAACACCCATGCCATGGATTAACGCTTATGCTTAAATTCAAATAGCAGTGTAGTATTTTCCTCCATTGGTCTCCATATGGAAACCTTCATCACCCACTCACACAATGAAGATAACAATTGTCCCAGGAGGAATCCCATGGATTTCCACTTCGAATCCATTATGCAATATTTATATACAAATACAAAGGTTGTTTGAGTTGTTATCATAATATCAAAGGTGTTTTCTATCTCTCCATAATCTCAAACCGGATGTTAGCTCCAACAAAAAACATGGATATCCACCACATAGTAGGCTACACCGACCATTCCCTCCATGGTTTACTTAAAGATAATAAGGATCCCAAGTAAGTGGTGTGTTTGATGCAAGAGTAAGGGGTACACAATCCCAATAGCACAATCACACCCATTTTTTAATCAACAAGATCAAATCTACCCTAGTTGAGATTTATATTGTTGCAGGTTACTCTTCACATTTCTCTTATCAATATGATTTGCAATATCAGGCATCAAAGCCTCGTAGATCGCTATCCAGGGAAATGAAAAGGAAGCATCAACTAGTAAAATATTTGGGAGTCCGTAGAAGGCCTTGGGGTCACTACGCCGTGGAGATTAAAAATCCCTTTACGAAAAAAAGGCACTGGCTGGGCACCTTTGACACAACCATTAATGTAGCCATGGCCTACGACCAAGCCTCGTTATCCATGAACGACTGTAGAGCCTGTACCAACTTTATCTATGCTCACGCAGACTCTATGGTCATGTATTAGATAAATAATAATGAAAAAATTTGGGGTTTTCTTCTCCACTTCTCACATGAGTTTTTAATCCATTCCTCAAACGTTGCAATCAGATCCTCTGATCTCAGATTCAAATATACTATCTTCAATCTTGACATTTAGCAAAACAGAATATTCCATGCATGGACTACAAAATATATTTCCTGTAGAGGGAGTTAGGATGCAACAAATTTGTAGGAACTTCTCCACTTTGGTCATGTCCTTTGATCCTATTATATTCAAATTGCTCCATTAGCACCTAAGCTAAGATAGGCTTCCATTTCCCTTTCATTTACCTGGGCCCTCCTGTGAGGGAGTCAAGCCTAGTCCTGCTTTGATACCATGTTGATTTTTCTACATGATATAACATGAGATGGTTTATGATCGATATATTATTACAATGATGAGTGTTCCATATATAGAGAACATATGGTGACCATCCATGAAAGGATGCGTCCCTTGAATAATAAATAACTACTTATTTATTATATATATTTATACCTTGTATTATAAATATTATGTCATATATGTTGGGTATGTGTTATATTATTTGCATGACTAGCCTTAGTGTCTTCTATGTTGAACTGGGCGTGTAGGGGTTCGAGGGAAACACCCTCGAGAAATTTGTTTCCTTGAGAAACGTGTCACATTTTACCTTGTTTTTTGTGTCACTTCGATTTTCGTGTCCATTGTTGGGCGATTTTTCAGCACATGGTTTTTTCCGATGGTTTTCTATTTATGGTTAAGGAATTAGGGTTGTTGACTAATCTAGTTCATTGGGTTAGGGTTTTGGATGCTGTTGGCTCCTATATTTATATTGTATTGTAAACAATGTATCACTATGAATGGATATAGAATATGATGGTTTTCCCAGTTTGGGTTTCCAGGGGAAAAATCTCTGTGTAATGTGTGTATTTTCCATTGTATCTTTTCTATTCTTTTATTGAAAATCTATTTGTAGTAAAATATTGTACAAGTTTAAAATCTACATTTGGTATTAGAGCTTTGTTGGCTTCAGGGGGACTCCTTTATGGTCAAGGGTTTGGCTTAGGATTGTGATAAGCTTTGTTACAGTGGGAGATTTGTGGTATTGATTTTTCAAGTGAAAATAAATGACGAGCAATTCGAAAAGGGAGATCGAGAAGTTTAATGGGAAAATTTTTGAGCTTTGGAAGCTCAAGATGGAAGATCTATTGGTTGACAGAGATCAATGGATCATGGTGGATCCAAGTACTACACCTATAGAAACTTCAAAATATGACTGGAAAAATTTGGATCGGAAGGTGAAGAGCACATTTTGACCGTGTCTCTCAGATTCAGTATTAATGAATGTGTCAGAGGAAGATACAACCAAGGATTTATGGGATAAGTTGGGGAAGTTGTATCAGTCTAAGTCCCTAGTAAATAAACTATTCCTGAGAAAGAAGCTATATAACCTAAGGATGAGAGATGGAGACTCGGTGGCAGAGCATTTGAATGCCTTAAATATTGTGGTAAGTCAGTTAGTATCTATTGAGATTAAAATTTCAGATGAAGATAAGTGTATCATTTTAATGTGATCTTTACCAGACTCATGGGATAGTTTGGTTGTGGCCATAGGTAGTAATACAACTTCCTTGAAGTTTTGATGAAGCGGTCTCATCCTTGTTTTCGGAGGAGATGATACAGAAGAACATGGAAGGACAGAGCACAGATGCATTATTTGCAAGAGGATTCTCCCAGGAAGGAAATAGATCTAAGTCCTTAAGTGGGAGATCTGAGTCTAAGGGTAGATCTAAATATCATAGAAAGTTTGTAAAGGTATGTTGGATATGTGGAAAACAAAAGCACTACAAGAAGCAATGTAGATCCAAAGTTGAGAAAAAGAAGGGATCGAAAGAAACTCCTTCTACAGAAGAAAATACCTCCAAGGAAGAAGGAGAGAATGTGTACTTGGATTCTTCAAGAACACATGAAAATCGTGAGGCATGGTTTGTTGAATTACGTGCATCCTTTCATATGAATCCCCACAGGGAGTGGTTCTATGAATATGAAAGGTACGATGAAGGTAATTTTTTCCTCAGTGATGACTCGACAAATAAAATCAGAGGACGAGGAAAAGTTAAGCTAAGGCTCATAGATGGAAGGATTATAACACTACCCGGTGTTCTGCACATCCCAAGTTTGGCCATAAATTTGATTTTTATAAGCAAAATGGAATATGCAAGGGTAAAAACAATATTTGAAAAGGAAACCTATAGGATGGTTCGAGGAGCAATGGTGTTGCTGAAGGGATTTTATTTTGGAACTCTGTATAAGCTGCAAGGAAGCACTATTAGTGATGGGTGTAATAGTTCCATTGTTCTTGATATTGGAGTTGAATAAGAAATAACTCCTATAGTCTCCAGAGAAAAGGTTATGCTGTGGCATCAAAGACTAGGACATATCATAGAGAAGGGTATTCGACTACTAAACAATAAATGTATGGTTGAAGGTATGTCTAATTGATCTTTGGATTTTGATTTCTGTGAGCATGGTGTATATGGGAAGAAGAATCGGGTAATATTCCCCTCTGGTGCAAGGAGGGCAGAAGGAATTTTACAGCTAGTTCACAGTGATGTGTTTGGACCTATGTCGGTTCCATCATTGGGAAAATCTATGTACTATGTCTCATTTATAGATGACTTCTCGAGGAATACTTGGATATATTTTTCGAGGAAGAAATATGAAGTCTTTGACATGTTTAAAGAGTTTAAGGCTCTTGTTGAGAATCAAATAGAGAAGAGAATTAAGGTGCCGAGGATAGATAATGGCAGAGAGTTATGTGGGAATAAATTTGAAGAATTCTGTAAGAAGTGCGGTATATCAAGGTAGAAGACTACTCTATATACACCTCAACATAATGGAGTTTCAAAAAGGATGAACATGACACTGATGGAAGAAGCAAGGTCCATGCTCAGTGGTGCCAGGTTAGGGAAATAATTCTGGGCAGAGGCAGTGGGTACTACATGTTACCTGTTCAATGTATCACCCTCATAAATGTTGTATGACAAGACTCCACAAGAGGTATGGACTGGTAAGAAACCTTCTCTCACACATCTCAAGGTATTTGGATGTGAGGCCTATGTTCATGTTTCAAAGGAAAATACGAGTAAGCTTGATAAGAAGGATGAAAAGTGTATTTTTATTGGGTATAAATATGTTCTAAAAGGTTATAAGCTTTGGAACCCAGAAACTAAGAAGGTTGTGTATAGCCAAGATGTGGTATTTAGAGAAATGAAGGATGTTGTTAAACATGAAGTCCTACCAAGTAAGGAAGAAACAGAGAAAATAGAGTTTGATTTAAAGGATGATGAATCAGACTCTACAAAAGAACATGAAACATAAGAAGAAGATCCTCATACTCCAGTATTGAGGAGATCGATTCGAGAAAGAAGGCTACCGGAAAGGTATAGTCCATCTGATTTCCGTTCAAATTTTGCTTTGTATATTACTGATGATGATTCTAGAACTGTCAGGGAGGCAGTTGATTCAGAGGATGGAAAGCTTTAGAAAAAGTCCATGGATGAAGAAATGGAAGCCTTGGATAAGAATGGGGTTTGGGATCTAGTGGAGTTGCCAACTGGAAGAAATCCCATTGGCAACAAATTAGTATTTAAAAAGCAGCTGAATGCAGAAGGAAAAGTGGAGAAATACAAAGCTTGGTTAGTAGTAAAGGGTTATTCCCAGGTTGAGGGAATTGATTTTGGTGAGATTTTTTCTCTTGTTTCCAAGTTAACTTCTATAATATTTATGTTATCTATTGCTGCTGCATTTTATTTTGAAGTAGAATATATGGATGTGAAGACAACATTCATACATGGGGATCTAGAATAAAAAATCTATATGAAGCAACCAAAAGGATTTGCTGTGAAGGGAAATAAGGAGTTGGTACGCAAGTTGAAAAAGTCTCTGTATGGTTTAAAACAATCACCAAGGATGTGGTATAAAAAAATTGATACTTATATGTTAGGACTTGGCTTCACAAAAAGAAAAGAGGATCACTGTGTGTATTTTAAATTAATTGGTGATCATTTGATTTATTTGGTCTTGTATGTGGATGACATGTTGTTGATATGAAACAACAAGGAGATTATCCAAGATGTGAAAACTCAGTTATCCTATAAATTTGACATGAAGGATCTTGGTGCTTCAAACTTCATTTCGGGCATGGAAATTAAAAGAGATCAGAAAAAGAGGAAACTCTGGTTAAATTAGAGAAAATGTGTCGAGACAATATTGCAGAGGTTTAATATGCAGGAATGTAAATCGGTCAAGGTCCCTATCCATGTTGGTGTAAAGTTGTCTGTGGATCAGTGTCCCAAGACACAAGAAGAGGAGGAGGACATGGCTCATGTTCCATATGCGAGTGCAGTTGGAAGTTTGATGTATGAAATGGTATGCACTAGACTAGACATTGCACATGCAGTGGGAGATTTGAGAAGGTATATGTCAAAACCAGGGAAGGAGCATTGGAAAATAGTAAAAAGGGTTTTTAAGTATTTGCGTGGCACTGCTAGCTATGGATTGTGCTACCAAGGAAGACCAGGATTGGACACTGTGTTGGACATACATGGATTTGTGGATGAAAACTAGGCTGGATATCTGGACCGTAGAAGATCTACAAGCAGGTATGTGTTTAACCTGTTTGGAAGAGAAATCGGTTGGATGAGCAAAAGACTGGCTGTAGTGGCACTTTCAACTACAAAATTTGAATACATGGCAGCCACTCATGTAATTAAGGAAGCAATATGGTTATAAAGATTATGTTTAGGTATTGGGTTGGTACAACAAGCTGTAAGGATAGATTGTGACATTCAAAGTGCAATTTTTCTGGCAAGGAACCCAAATTATCATTCAAAGACAAAGCATATTGATATTCAATATCACTTTGTGAGAGACATGGTTGAAGAAAACAAAGTGTTGTTGGTGAAGGTGGACACTTTGAAGAATGTTGCAGATTCATTAACAAAATCTATGAGCAATGAGAAGTTTTCTTGGTGTAGAGGATCCATAGGCATTGCTGCCCTGGATTCCTGACTATGTAACCCTGTAACCCCTTGTATGAAAAGAAAACAACAAGTGGGATAATGTTGGGTGTGTGTTATATTCTTTGCATGACTAGCCTTAGTGTCTTCTACATTGCATTGGGTGTATAGGGAGGTTTGAGGGAGGTCACAAGGGTTCGGGGGCAACACCCTTGAGAAATTTTTTTTTGCCTCAGGAAACGTGTCACACTTTTTCCTTTTTTTTCATGTCACCTCGATTTTCATGTTCATTGTTGGGTGATTTTTCAACACATTGTTTTTACCAATGGTTTTCTATTTCTGGTTAAGGAATTAGGGTTGTTGACTAATATAGATAATTGGGTTAGGGTTTTGGATGCCACTGTCTCCTATATGTATATTTTCTTTTAAACAATGTATCATTATGAATGAATATATAATATGTTAGTTTTCCCGGTTTGGGTTTCCAGGGGAAAAAAATCTGTGTAATGTATGTATTTTCCATTGTGTGTGTGTATATATATATATATATATATATATATATATATATATATATATATATATATATATATATATAT
>JASDQU010244637.1:39295-58747 GCA_032191745.1 Picea mariana
CTTTCCGATGTTGTCCAAACATCTATTAGGTTGTGTTGGTTACTATTTATATATCTGAGTTTATATCTTTAATACGATTGACCCAGGGTTCATGTCTACTGGAGTTCCAACAAAACCTCTAAAAATATCGATCCTCCTGGTAAACCAGAAGGAAAATTAGCGCACATAGTGCACTACACAGTCTCACCCGAGATAGTCTTAATGAGTGACTGTAGTATTCAAGTGTCTGCAGTCTAGGATTGAGTGGGGATCTAAGAAATAATGCGTTGAGAGTTCTATTTAAATTATTAACGCAATAAACTGTCAATTACAATGATGCATGGAATATAATCAACTCATTCATTTAGCAGATCAATAACTACTTTAAAATAGTAAGGGAACACATGCATTCAATCACATAACACAGGTTTTACCATGGTTCACCCCCTCCTGGGCTACATCCAAAAAGATATGGCTTCTTGGCTCTTTTATTATAGTAGTTCCAAAACTACAGTGCCGCGCTCTTTACAACTCTTTCTAGTCGGGTTGAGATCTATGTGAGGCAGACTAGATTGCACCAGGCTCCTCTGCCTGCAATCTAACCCTCAAGATATACCCTCTTTACTCCTCTCTAGCTCAAAAAATTACAAAGTTAGGTCGTATAGAAACATATTACAACTAGATATCAAAGCATGACTCCTCCCCTAGACTCCCTATATCCCATCTGACTCTGGTCTCTACGGTTTCTTGACTAGCCTCTCCCTATGAGACCTAGGTATCTCTATTTATATGTTTCTGGCTCACCAACCATTACAATGTATTGCAAAAACCCTAACCCTAACGTCAGTAGGTCTTCCATGCATGCATGCGTGCTGCTCTTCCTTCCAGCTGTCACTTCCCTCATGCATGCCTTCTTTCCCAAAATAACCTTTCTTTTCACTTTGGATTGCTTCCAACAGGCCCCCAACATTGACATGTGGCTTGTCCCGAGCCACCTAACCTTTGTGTGCTTTGTCGACCACCCTGGTGATCGCTTGGAACTTCTCCCTGAGCTCTGTTTCTTGTGTTTGATCCTACACGATCTTCTCCTTGAGTGCGTCCACTGTCTGTACTGCAATCTCGTCACAGATCAACCCTACACACTCTTCCTGGGTCTATTCCATATATGTCTTGGCTTCCTCTTCCTATGCAATGACCTCTGCTACTCGCTCTTGGAGTGGTTCCATTTGAGCCCGACGCTCCTTTTTTTTTGTCTGCGTAGTGGTGATTTCTGCCTGCAGTTTCTTCATGTCTTGGGCCCCTTTGATGCACTTCGTGATGGACATTGTCTTCTGCCTCTGCTTGAGGTCTTGGATAGCTGCACTTATCCTTTCTTCTTCCTTGTCCCATTGCTGGAACAACTGATCCTCTTCCATCTTTGTCCATAGTTGTGTTGCTTTATCGAACAGGTTGGCTGGTACATGGACCTGTCGTTCTATCTCCTGTATCTTCTCTATTGCCTCCTGCTTCCTTTGCTCCCTTAACTTTGGTGGAGTGGTAGGTGTGAGATGCTCACGGAGATTCTCTATCTCCTGCTGATATTAATCGAATGTCTGCGCAATCTGATCAATCTTTTCTATTGTCGTGAGTTTGGACCTCTGCGCAGTCTTTGGAATATTCTCGTAAGCTCCATCCACTTTTTTTTCCAATTTGTTCATGCATTCCCTCTCCTCTTTGGTATTGAGCTTGGCCTGTTCATATATCAATTCTAGCTCGTCCCGTTTATCCTTTTACTTGTTGTAATTAAGATGTGTCTATGCGTGCACGAGACTGGACCTCTTGGGTAACACTAACCTGTACTTTATGTAGAGCCTTGGATGGTATCCATGAAAATACAATTGTAATTGAGCTAAGTCCTTTAGGGGTGTCTACCCCACGATCTCATCCATGCAAAACATTCTAGGTGTAATGTGAAACATTGCACTCGGCTACGGTATTGTGTGGACTATGTCCCGCTTGCTTACTTCAGGTTCACCTCCTGTTTGTAATTCCGATGGCCCTGTTTCTATGCTATTTTCAACTACCTACGCCTCCTCGATCTTCTTGAGGAACTGCCACATGTATGCTAGCTCTTCTTGAATTTTGTCCCTGTGGCACACAACATTCTAAAAATCCTCGGATGTACGATCCTGGACCAATTGGGCTATCATTTCTGCATCATCCTCTATGATCATGTATTCAAGAGGTGTTCTATGCGCCTTCATCTTCTTGTGCACACCCCTGTCTGAGTCGCTAGTCGCTTAGTTAGGCATGGTTCTTATGGATCAGGACTTGGTGTAGTCCCATGTGCTGGCTCGGTCTGTATTTTCTGTACTTGGGGAGGCTGCGTGTTATTCTTCTTCTCCTTTTGGGTTCCTATCTTAGATGTCCCTTCTTTCATCTGCTTTGTTTTGGTTTGGCCTGTCCGTGGTTTCTTGGGCACTGAGACTTTCTGAGGCTGTGTCTCTCCCTGCCCTGCCTCCTCGACATTTGTATGTTCCTACCTTGTCTCCTCTTCCTCTGCCCTTGCAGGTATGTCTGGAGTGAGGACTGTAATCCTCCAATCATCTTCCCAATCCTTGATAGCCATTTCTATGTCTCCCTTCATGATGCAATAGCGCAATTGTAGACACTTCTTATTGGGGTCCTTCCATGCCTGGATCCACATCGCATGTCGAGTAGACTTGAAGTTATCTATGTCCCGATAGTATGAAACATCCTGCAGTGTTATTCTCCAGAGGTTGGTGATGGTATCCTGTAGGTTGCGAAAATATCCTTCGAATATGGATGCGTTCATATTTCTGTGCCTGGCGTCTAATGCAGAGCTGAGCAATAAATATCTCGCTCCATGATTGGGTTTGGGTCTGGTGGCGAAATATACATATTTTGGTTCCTTCCATCCCATAATAGCTATCAACATGATCAACCATGAGTAATGAAATTATGTTTCCAGATCCTGCGCATCCTTGCAATCATCTAGAAATAAATTCAAAAGGTAAGTGGCCCAAGTGATTGTGGTGCCCTCGACACACTGTGTTGCAACTGCGAAAACCCCAGCTGGGACTTCCTCCTTGTGACATTTTCTGAGCAGCTTGCAGGCCATGATTTTTGCGGCCATTTTTGTTGCGACATCACTGATCCATTTGATAATTATTCCACGTGTCCCCATGTCAGTGCCGTATTTCTTTTTCATCTCCTCTGTGAGTGCTTTCTCCTTTGTTTTTTCATTGAGAAATTGTGTGGGATCCATGCCCCGTGATGTGCACAATGAGCTCTATGTCTATTGAGACGAGCTTGTCCAACCATATATCTCTGCCATGTGTGACCACCATCAACTTTTTGACACAACTATTGGCATACTGTCCTTTTCCAAAGCGTGGTAGTTCTGACAGACCCAAAATCCCCATTTTTGCCAATCCTGCTGCCCACTGGAGTGGCTGATGAACTGATTCCCCAAATGGGTTTACACCGACTTTCTATAGGCATAATTGCTTTGGAAACTCCGAGAACTTGTCCATTTACATTACGTCATGATATAAATACTTTAGTTTCTTTAGATATCCTAACAAATCTGCTTTCACCCATACCCCTTCTGGTATGCATGGAAAAACAATTGCTGCGGTGGGTTGTTTGTGTGGTGACCTAGGTACTATGTGCTTGTCCTTTCGTGGTGGTGGCTGACTCAAGGTTTCGACCTCCATTGGTCATTCTTCGGCATATTGTTCCATCCATCTCATTACATCTTCCACTGCTCCTTCCTGTGGGTGTTCCGACATGGTTGTTCGTGATTTCTCTAGCTTGGCTGCTGCTTCTTGATTTGGAGCCATCCCATTGAATCTCAGGGCTTCTTTAGGGTTTTCTGGTTTCTATTGACTGCCCGTGTCCTCATTTTGTCGGGCCTGACCCTCTTCTGGCATATCCATGTCCATGCTTGCTGGTGCTGTCTGTGAGGTTTCCTCCATAATCGGTGTGGGGTTAATTGGTGTTGTATCTGGTGATGGGATTTCGTCTACATTGATGACTTTTGGTAGTTGATATTTGCTTTCCTATGATTGTATTTGTGCTCTGGTCCCAACTATGGATTTTCTGGTAGTCTGGCTCGACTTTGCTTGTTTTGGTGGTGCCATGGTGGAAAATATGGTCGTTCACCGAGCTCAGTGGTGTCTACAACCTCTGTGAACTTCTCTCTGTGCTTCGTATTGTCTATGGCTCTCTGTCTCTTCCAATTTTTGCAATAAGCTTTTTTCTCCCGTGTCCTTGTGTTGTATGGGCATCATGTGAATCTTTTCAAAGACACTACCTTTATGATAGATTCAATGAACCTCCAGTTCCTTCATACTTGCCATTACTCTCCCTCACCATCTCCAGTTGTCGTGATTAATGTGTCATCCTGTTGGTCATTTCCGACATTCAATTCTGCATGCCTTTGTCATTTAGTACTCCTTTTTCTATATTTACCTTTCCTGCTTGTTTCCATTTTGAACTGACCATTAGCCTTGTCTTCGTCGGGTTTGTATTCCTAAGTGTGCATGCTCTTTCTCCTTTTGGCACACTGTACCTCTGTTGGTACCATTTAATATCCTATTTTTTTTTTTTCAAATTGCGTGGTGAATTTCAAGTTATGGGTGGTCGACTGTCCTTGTATAGTTTCAGTCGGCTCCCATTGATCATCCCTTTGAGTTCTGTGCCTCCTAAGTATTTCAACTGTATATCTCCCCCATTTGTGATAGATTTTACTTTGTACGGTCCTAACCAGTGCATTCTGAGTTTTCCTGGATGCTGAATGGATTTGCTGTCATACATCAACACTAAGTCTCCTTTCTTGAATTTTTTCTTCTTGATATGTCTGTCATGCCACGCTTTTTCTCTTTCTTTTTGAAATTACTGGTGAGACCCTTCTAGGATTTGATCTTCCTCCATGATCAACAACTGATTCAGCCTATCCTTTACTGTGCCTAGTTCAGTCATGTGCGTAATCGCTTCTACGTGTAGACTGGGTACTAAAAATTCTAATGGAACCACTGCTTCTTGGCCTTATACCAATCTCAATGGCATGTGTACTGTCAACTTATTGCATGTGGTTTTATATTCCCACAATACTGCTGGTATTTTGAGGTCCCAATCATCCCTGTTGACATTATAGATCTTTGTCAGTGCATTCTCAAGGATTTTTTTAAATGCTTCTACTGTTCCATTCGCCTATGGGTGATATGGTGTGCTATTTTGATGATGGAATTTAAATTATTCATTCATATCCTTAATGGTGTTGTTAATGAAGTGAGTGCCTTGGTCACTCATCAAAATTCTTGGGCAACCAAATCTATTGATTACTTGTTCAAATAGAAAGTGCATTGCTATTTCTACACTGCAATGCTTCACTGGTGCCACTTCCACCCATCTTGTTAGGTATTCTATCATGATGATAATGTACCTTGATCCTATCCTCTTTGCTGGTGGGTTAATTGGTCTCACAAAGTCTATTTCCCATTTTCCGAATACCTACAAAGTTACCAGTGGTCGCAATGACATCTCATCCCTTCTGTTGGGTTTACCAACCCTCTCATAGACATCACATCTCTGGCAGTACTCCTTCAATTCTTTGTGAATGGTTGGCCACCATAGTCCTACATGGAATACCTTCTGCATGGTAGCTTTTCTTATGTAATTTCCTCCTTCTATTACCTCATGGGTTTCTACTAAAACCTTTGATCTTTCATGTTCTAGCACATATCTTCGCAAGATGTTATCCACACCAATTTTGTATAAGTGTCCTTCGATCAACTGATAGTCTACATCCCATAATACTAGGTTTTTCTTATGTGCGGTGTTATATTCCTATGGAGTAGTACTTGTGCTTAAGTACTGGATGATCTCTTCAAAGTATTCGTCAGCGATCTGGACTAAAACTAACTGTGCGTCCAGAAAGTTGTCCTCTAGGTTTATATGTTCTTCTCCATTTGTGACCCTTGATAGGTGGTCAGGTCCTACATTCAACTTTCCTAGCTTGAATATTACTTTGAAATCGAACTATTGAAACAATAGTAACCATCAACATATTCTCCCTTCCAACACTGGCTTGTTGACTAGGTATTTAAGGGCTGAGTGATCTGTGAACATCTTAAAATGTTTTCCCAATAAGTAATGTATGAATTTATGTAGTGCGTAGACCATAGCTAGGCCTTCCTTCTCTATAGTGTTATAGTTATGTTCTGATTCTGATATATTTCTGCTCGCAAATTCTATAGGGTGATCCAAATCTTCTGCTCCCGGCTGCACCAAAATAGTTCCAAGTGCTATGGCTGATGGATCTACATGTACATGGAATGTCTTTTCCCAATCTGGAAATACTAGTATTGGCGCGGTGACCATTTTTTCTTTCAGCATATCCAGACCATGTTGATAGTCTTCATTCCATTGAAACTTTGTATCTTTCCTTAACAGTTTCTCCATTAGCGTGGTAATCTGTGCGTACCCTTTGATAAATTTTCTGTAGTATCCTGTGTGTCCCAATGTCTCTCTTAGTTGATAGACTATCTTTGGTGGTGGAAATTTAACAATTACTTCAATCTTTGCAGGATCTACTAGTAAACCTTGCTTGCACACTATATGGCCCAATAGTATCCCAAACAATGTTCTGAAGATGCATTTCTTGATGTTTAATGATATCTGGCACTACCTGCATCTTTCTAACATTAGCCGCAATACCTCTACATGGTTTTTCAATAGACTATAGACTGCCCAATCATCCAAGTATACCTCTAGAAACAGGTGGATAAACTCCTTAAATGCAGCGATGACTACTCTGGAAAATATTACTGGTGCATTCTTTAGTCCAAACGACATGACTGTGTACTGGTATGATCCCCATTATTTAGAAAACGTGGTCTTGTATCTATCTTCATGTGCTATCTTGATCTGGTGGTAGCTTGAAAGCCCATCAGTGAATGAGTAAACTTTGTGTCCTCCTACGTTCTCCAACACTTCATCCGTGAATGGTGTAGGGAACGGGTCATGTAGGCATGCATCGTTCAACTTCCTCTAGTCGACACATACTCTTATCCCACCTTGTTTTTTCTCCTGAACTACCATTAGGCTTATCCATTCTGATTCCTCCACAGGTTCTATGATTCCAGCTTCAAGCATTCTATCGATCTCAGCTTTAACTTTCTGCTTATATATTGGGGCTAGTCTGTATGGTCGTTGTCTGATCGATCTTGCTTCAACTCTGAGGGGTATCTTCATTTCTCCCAGCTCTCCTTCTATGCCCTTCATTTCTTTAAGTTTCACGGGGAACAGGTTGTTGTACTCGTGCAGTAACTCTGTTACGATTTCCACTGTTTACTCATCCTAGTAGTCTCCAATCCTGTCCATTTTGGGGTTCTCAACTGTCCCAATGTTGACTTTCTTCACCTTGATCGTCGCAACAATCACTTATGATTCTAGAGCTGGACCTTCCACTTCTCTTTCTCCTTCTTCTTCCTCGATCTGAATATCGCATGGATCGTCTTCATCTGCTGCTTCTTCCTGCACATGGTATCATGACGTCAGTTCTTTAACTGTCTGTTTGTTCTGCTGTTGTTCTTCTGTTATGATTTCGACTTCCGGTTCCTTAATGAATATCACCCCTCTTATGTGCTTAAGTGCTGCATCTATGTTGGGGTTCTCATGCTCGAATGATAAAGTGACTATAAAATTCTGTTGCAATATCGTCCAACTCATAGTTCCTCTACGTAGTTCCTGGTCTGTATACCAGTTTGCTGGTATGCCTTCTAAGGTATGTATGAAATGATGTGGCCATTCCTCCGGGGGTGTCATTTTCCACAACACTCTACACTTATCCAAGTGTTCCACTGGTTCCCCTTGTCCATCATACTTTTTCTTCTTGTTTCTTTTCTGTTATGCACTAAACCTTATGCATAGTAACTGCTTACATTGGTACCAATCTGTGATTGTTTCTTTGTGTGTGCCCCACCATCTTGCAGGTGTCACATTGAGTGCTATGAGTTTCTGATTTCCTAACACTTCATCCTCATACTGTGCCAAGAATACTTCAAGGTCATTCACTCCATGGAAATTGGGTGGTTCCCTTATCTCCGTGCCTACCCATCTTTCTAGGTGGTCTATTCTTGCGCACCTTCTTGTGGAAAATTCATGTAGCCTTTGTTTCCAGTTCTCTAAACTTGTATCTGAGTCTGTCACACATGATGTAATGCTCCACCAACTGAGTATCCCATCTGCAGTTGGGTTTACGTAATCCTCATAGCACATAGTTGTTCTGTAAAATTGACTGATTTCCTCTAAGTCTAAGAAAGTGGGTTCTACAAACCTTTCCCCTTCTGATGGGTCCAATGGTGCAATGACCCTGTATTCTCATGACTCAAATGTCATTTTTTGTGTTTTTAAATTGATTATTTATTGGTTATAAAATTCCCAATCCAAGCCAAGCAATGTTGTATATGGTTTTTTACCATCCACTATTTCAATCAGCTCGAAGTTTGATTTAGTATGCACTCCATCCAGGTCTACTGTCACTCCTTTCAGT
This sequence comes from Picea mariana, assembly GCA_032191745.1. NCBI lineage: Eukaryota > Viridiplantae > Streptophyta > Pinopsida > Pinales > Pinaceae > Picea > Picea mariana. Next base: position 47,835 of record JASDQU010244637.1, read on the forward strand.
CTACCAATTGGTAGGACTCTATGTTGGTTTGCTAGTTTCAGTTGAATAGGTGAATATCCCAATGTGGGCTCTCCCATACATTTCCATGTCTTATTTAGTAGTACATTGACTTCAAATCCTAGATCCAATATGATATCTCCCATGTTGAAATCTCCGATGTTGGAATTTAGCCTAAACTCCCTACTTGTTCTTCTCCTTGTATGTAGGTGATTGACTTTTTTTTGTTCTAGTTTTCCTTCTATCTCTATGCTACATTTTTCTAACATATTTTGCAATATTTTGATAGTGGATGGATCAATCAATAGTTTTACACATGATTTTAAAAATCCTTTGATTATACTTACTTGTCTCAGGGGATGCATTTCTTTGGTATGATCCAACAATGGAGGCATCTCGTACTCTGATGCTTCCTTGCTCTGTTGCGCAGTTGAAGTCGACGCAATGTCTTGCTTCATGAATTCTTGTCTGGCTTGCTGAAACAGTTTTTTCCTGTTTTACGCATTGAACTGTCTCCTTGGTTCGACATTCTTCTTCACCCATTGGTGTTGTACTGGTTCTTGTTGAACTACATCATTTCCTTTTTTATCTCCTCCACGCGTAACTATGTTGATGTTACATCCTTCATCCCTTGCTTCAACTGAAATCCATTGAACATTCTAGTTTTTCTAGTTCCTCTTTTCCTAGATCTTCCCTAGTAATGTAGGACATTCTTCTGTGTCATGATCCGATGCATGAAAATACATACAAGTTGCTAGTGGAAGTGGACATTCCCTTTTATAATTTCCCGGTTGTTGAAAATTATGACATACCACTGGTCGTCTACCTCTTCCAAAGCCTCCTCTCGCTCATCCTACACCTCTGTAGCCAGCTCAATCGCCTCTCAGCCCGTTATACAGAGGAGCCTGATTGTACTGCGTGGTATTGTACTGAGGTTGCGCTATGTTGTACTGTGGCTACACAATATTATAGGGTTGCTGCGCAATAATATACTGCTGATGCTCAGTGTTGTATGGGGATGGAACTTGGTTAAATTGTGGTGCAACTTGCCCAGTCAAAATTTATGCCTGCACCCTATATGCATCTGATGTCCTCTCTCGCATCAAATCCATCGTTCTACAATCTTTGTCATCGTGGCCCACTGAATTACAAAAGTTGCAATATGAAATCTTTAGGACTATCTGGTATTTATGCATCATTGGGCAATGATATGGATCGTGGCCCAACTTCTTACAGATTTCACACCATAGTCCTCGTGTTGGTAACTGATTTGGCATTCCTACTTCCATATACTGTGTGAATATTGGACATTCTTTCTTGTGGTGTCCTTCCATCCTGCATGTGGTACACCAAATGACTTCTCGTTTGTCCTTACTTTTGTTTTGGTTTAGCTGGAATGTTAAGTTCTTCAAATCCTCCTTTAGTTATTCGATGGTTGGATTTGTCTACTAATATTGATTTTCTTCCAGTTGGGATTCCTACAGAGCCTTTGCCTGTGTCTAAAAATTATGTTGTCACATTGGGTATTTTAAGTGTGGTAGCAGTGAATTGACAAATAGGTGCTTGTGGTGCGTATCGGTCATGAGATATTTCAACTTTCCTTTCATTCGCTTGAATTTTTGGTCAATCTCCCATACGGATTCTCCAGGTTTCTGTCTAATTTCTATCATCTCGTTCATGTACTGATCTTTTGAGCTTGGATTTTGGAACTCTTTTATCATCAATTTATTGATGTCTGCAATCATTCTGGTTGTCCCTAGTGGATTGCTTGTAGTTAAACTCATATACCAATCCAGTGCACAATACCTTAGTGTAATTGCTAGTTGTGCAAGTTTAGTATCTTCATCTATGATCTGTTTTGCTTCCTAAATCTTCTAATAGATAAAAAAATATTTTTCCGGGTCCTCCGATGCTTCTCCTTTGAATTCTGGTAACATGATGGTGGGATCGTGTCTTGCCATCTTGAACGCTAAACCACTACCTCCGCGTGGTTTAGATACTTGACTAGTGCTTCTTGAATTGGCTCCTCCAATTTTTGTGCCTTGTGTATATGTACTTCCTGCTATATTTCTTCACTCGAAATTTGGTTGTCTAAATGGTGGTGTTCTCTTTGGTGTATTAGTCGCACATGGGTTTATGGGTTCCACACTGACATTAATATGGATAAGATTGCTGCCTTCTCTTCTCATTCTTGGACCTCTCGTCTTCCTCTCATATGTTGCGCACATGATTTCCTCAATCTGATCCACAACCCAGAGATCCTATAACTCTTCTTCATCACTTTCCAAGCCTTCCCTCGCGACTACAACTCTCTTCTTGGTATTCACCTTGTATTGGTAGGTTACTCCACTGCGCGTCTTTCCAACTATCGCCATGATCCACTTGATCTGGTCATTGTCCATCATGATTGGGTATAAGGGTTCCTCCTTCTTTCCCTTATCCTTTCCTCCTTCCATTTCTCCTCTTCTTGTTAGTGCTTCCCCCCTTCCCCCATGCATGCAGGGAAGTTTAGCTTTCTGACTCCATTATCATTACCCCTTTGTTGTATAGAAGTATCTTAATAGAAGTATACAATGATCTAATATACCTTCCTCGAGTCCCACGTATAAAATATTGCTCCGTTGTGTTGTACGAATTCACTGTATCTACCACAAACTTTGTTATAAAACTTGCTACAATACTGTCGAGCCAAAAATCTACTGCGCGGGTAAATTTGTTGTTTACCTATTGTAACTGCTCAATCTGAACCGGGGTCCACTCTAAATGTCGGATCCACTTCGTTGTGTGGTTATCCTTCAACCTTAGTATCCACTCCCTCAATAAGTGTGGAAAATCATAGAAAAAGACTTCGTGTAAATTAGTAAACACATATTTCTCAAGATATTTGCGCGGTGTTACTCTAGGGTTTTTGTTATCTTTTTGTGCAAACTCAAACTCTTTTGTCTTCAACCAGCTTTCAATTTCTTCTTTGGTGGGATTCCATGGTCTCAACATCCCCTTCTATCGGATCATTCTTTTCACCTTATCATCGTCGGATTCAGTTTTCTTTTGACCCGTCTTCTGCAGATCTTACAGATCCCATCTACTCAATCCTATACTGTTCCAGCCAATGACAACATAACCATTTGTTGGTTTCTACTTATATATCTGAGTTTATATCTTTAATACGCTTGACCCAGGGTTCATGTCTACTGGAGTTCCAACAAAACCTCTAAAACTATCAGCCCTCCTGGTAAACCAGAAGGCAATGCAATGCATAGAATGCACTGCATAGTCTCACCCGAGATAGTCTTAATGGGTGACTGCACTACTCAAGTGTCTGCAGTCTAGGATTGAGTGGGGATATGAGAAATAGTTTGCTGAGAGTTATATTTTAACTTATTAACGCAATAAACTGTCATTTACGATGATGCATGGAATATAATCAACTCATTCATTTAGAAGATCAATAACTACTTTAAAATAGTAAGCGAACACATGCATTCAATCACATAACATAGGTTTTACCGTGGTTCACCCCCTCCTGGTCCATGTCCACAAAAATCTGGCTTCTCGTCTCTTTTATTATAGCAGTTCCAAAACTACTGCGTTGCACACTTTACAACTCTTTCCAGTCAGGTCGAGATCTATTGTGAGGCGGACTAGATCGCACCAGGCTCCTCTGCCTGCAATCTAACCCTCAAGATATACCCTCCTTACTCCTCTCTAGCTCAAAAACTTACAAAGTTAGGTTGTATAACAACAAATTACAACTAGATATCAAAGCAAGACTCCTCCCCTAGACTCCCTATATCCCATCCGACTCTGGTCTCTACGGTTTCTTCACTAGCCTCTCCCTATGAGACCTAGGTATCTCTATTTATATGTTTCTATCTTGCCAACCATTACAATGTATTGCAAAAACCATAACCCTAACGTCCTTAGGTATTTCATTCATGCATGTGTGTTTCTCTTCCTTCCAGCTGTTGCTTCCCTCGTGCATGCTTTCTTTCCAAAAATAGCCTTTATTTCCTCTTTGGCTTGCTTCCAACAGGTTGTTATATTCTTTGCATTGAAAGTCTAGTCGAGGTGAATATACTGATAGTCAAAGTTGAGGTGGATCAACAATAGGTTGAAGTTGAGGTAGATAGAAAACAAGTCGAAGGTTGAGGGAGTCAATCGGGTAAATTTGAATTTGAAGATATTGATGTTAATTCAAAGGACAAGAGGTCGAAGTGTGGGTGTGAGATGACTGACTAGAGACTGAATGCAGGCCGATTGGTAAACCCGACTTGGAGTCGAATGTAACAAAATCCTAGGATTTGTAGCCAATGATATGCATGGATATGTAACTATTTTTGGGCGCCAATATTTAGGGGTTTTCCAGTTGTAAAGACTATAAAAATTCATGTTCTAACACTATAAAGGGTAATCATAGAATGCAATTATGCAAGTTAATGCATGTGTAATTGTAGGTTGTCGGTCATGCATATGTAAGATGAATTGGCTACAGGGATGTTCTTTCACATGAAATATGGTATGATGTCGATTGCGTCTTAGTTGTGCACCAAGGTTAGACATGCAACCTTTTATTCGGATTGAATTAGACAATAAGAGAGAAGGATGCTCAAAGGAATGTTGGTTTTCCCAGTTAAGGGTTTCCAGGGTAAAATCTCGGTGTACTGTGTGATTGCTTGTGTCATTTGTGTTCTTGAATAAATTCTTCTTCTCTTATGCTAGGATTAGTGTGGAAGTGTATTTCATTTCCTAACATGTGGTATCAGATCTTAGGTCTTCCCTGATAAGTGATTTATTAGAGTAGTGTTATGCTTTGGCGAGTATATCATATATTGATTTACAAATCTTGAATCTTAGAACTAAACCCTAGGTACAATAAGATTCGTAAGTCATAAATCGTGTTAGAGATAGTGGTAAAGAATGGGAGCAATTACAGAATAGAGATAGAAAAATTCAATGGGAAAAATTTTGTACTTTGGAAGATTAAAATGGAATATCTTCTTGTAGATCGAGAACAATGGACAATGGTCTATCCAGGTACCCAAGTAACATGCATGTCGATGAAAGAATGGGAGAAAATCGAAAGAAGAGAAAGAAGTACGATTCAGCTTTGTCTTTCATATTCGGTGCTGCTGAATGTATCAGGTGAAGATTCAACCAAGAAACTATGAGACAAGATGGGAAGCTTATACCAATCAAAATCTCTAGTAAATAAGCTATTTCTCATAAAGAAATTGTATCTTCTGAGGATGAATGATGGAATTTTGGTGACTGAGCATTTAAATACGTTTAATACCATATTAATCCAATTATCATCTATGGATGTTAAGATAATTGATGAGGATAAGTGTATCATCCTATTATGTTTTTTTCCAGGCTCCTGGGATAGCTTAGTCATGGCTATTGGGAGCAATACAACCACACTAGTGCTAGAGGATGTGGTTTCTTCTCTGGTGTCAGAATAAATGAGAAGTAATAACATGGAAGGATTGACCAAAGATGCTCTGGTAGTGAGAGGCTGACTGATAGACATAGATAAAGGAAGATTCTTTGGTAGAAAGTTTAAGTCGAAGGGTAGATCTAAATCCATGGTTCAGTCGACGCGAAGATGATGGAAATGCGGTAAATATGGGAATCATAAAAATGATTGTAAGTCGAAGGCAACACAATTTGGTGCTGGATCTGACAAGAAGCAGTCGACTGAGAGAAATATGACCTCAGAAAAGGGAGGTGATATGACCTGGCATTGACCAGTACATAGTCAGATCAATATGTTTGGTTGATCGACTCAAGAGAATCCTATCATATGACACGACATAAAGAATGGTTTTGTGAATATGAAATATATGATGGGGGTGATGTGTTCTTTGGGGATGAATTGAAAACCATAATTTTTAGATGGGGAAGAGTCCGAATAACACTGCAGGATGGGAGGAAAAGAACCCTTCCAGGTGTTCTACACATTCTAGGTTTGTCAAGAAATCTAATATTTGTTAGCAAGATGAGTGATGTAGGAGTGCATACTCTATTTTATAAGGATTCATGCAAGATGGTTAGAGGTGTGATGGTATTAATGAAAGGAGTTTGGATTGGTACCCTGTACAAGCTGTTAGGGAATGCCAACCTGATTGGATGCAACAAAATCATTTCTCCTGAAATCGACTTGACAATGACTCGACTTGATTCAATGTCAACACAACTTAACTTGACTCGAGCTAAGTTGGTTCAAATCGACTCAACAAGACATGATGAAATCGACCCGACCAGGATATGGCACAAGATGATGAGACACATTGGAGAAAAATGACTTTGATATATGCAAAGAAAAGGTATGGTGGAAGGTTTTCCTGAATGTGGTTTAGAAGTCAAATTTTGTGAACATTGCATATATGGAAAACAAAGTCGAGTGAGGTTCCCATTTGGAGCGACAAGGGAAAATGATATTCTAGAACTGGTGCATAGTGATGTGTTTGGGCCAATTACAGTGCCTTCACTTGGTGGATACATGTACTATGTCTCCTTCATAGATGAATTTTCCAAGAAGACATGGATAGATTTCTTGAGGAATAAATCAAAGGTTTTTGATAGATTTAAGGAGTTTAAATCTCTTGTGGAAAACCAGACAAAGAAGAGGATTAAATTTCTAAGAACTAACAATGGTGGTGAATTTTTTGGAAATGAATTTGATCATTTCTATAAGAAATGTGGAATAGAACGCCAAAATACCACACCATATACCCCACAACAAAATGAAGTTGCCAAGAAAATGAACAGAACGTTTATGGATAAGGCAAGGAGCATGCTCAATGGTGTTGGGATCACACAAGAATTCTGGGTGGAGGCAGTGGAGACTGCAATATATCTGATGAATATGTCTCCTTTGTTAGTGATAGTAAACGTGACAGAGAATTATTTTGGAAAACCAGACATAGAAGAGGATGTAAGTGCTGAGAACTGACAATGGAATTTGATCAGTTCTGTAAGAAATGTGGAATAACACACTAAAATACCACACCATATACCCCACAAAAAAATGGATTTTCTGAGAAAATGAACAAAACGTTGATGGATAAGGAAAGGAGCATGTTCAATGGTGCTAGTCTCACACAAGAATTCTGGGCGGAGGCATTTGAGATTGCAAGATATCTGATGAATATGTCTCCTTTGTCGGCACTAGTCAACATGACTCCAAATGAGGTTTGGTTTGGTAATAAGGATTTAATGGCACATCTCAAAGTATTTGGCTGTGATGCATTTGTGCATGTTCCCAAGGAAAAGATGAGAAAGATGGACAAGAAGGAAGTCAAATGTATTTTGATCGGATATAAAGAAGGGATGAAAGGATATAATATTTGGGATTCTGCATCAAGAAGAACAATGTACAGTCGAGATGTGGTCTTCAGAGAAGTCAGAGTTAAGTTTGATCCTGAGGAAGCTGTTCAGACCAAGAATAATCCTGATACGTTGTAGTTTGAACTAAGGAACGAAGATGATGATTCATATGAGTGGATTGAATCTGAGGAAGATGTGGAACAACTGATTCCGGTGATAAGGTGGTCATAAAGAGTAAGAAAACTAGTTGAAAGGTATAGTCCGACCAAATTCCATTCCACATTCATGTTAAATTCCATCGACGATGATCTCAAGTTAGTTAGTGAGGCAGTCGAATCAACAGAGGGCAAACTTTGGAAGGACACCATGGTCGAAGAGATGGAATCCTTGTACAAGAATGAGACATGGGATTTAGTCAAGTTACATAGTGGAAGAAATTCCGTTAGTATCAAGTGGGTGTTCAATAAGAAGATGAATGCCACAGGACAAGTCGAGAAGTTCAAATATCGACTGGTAGAGAAAGGATATTCCCAAGTCGAGGGAGTCGAATTCGGTGATATATTTTCCCTTGTTGCAAAACTGACTTCCATTAGAGTACTAATGTCTCTGGTTGCAACATTTTATCTGGAGATAGAAAATATGGATGTAAAGACATCGTTCCTACATGGGGATCTAGAAGAGGAAATCTACATGAAACAACTTGAAGGATTTGTAGTAAAGGGAAAGCAAGAGTTGGTGTGCAAACTCAAAAGATCCCTTTATGGTCTAAATCAATCGCCAAGGATATGGTACTAGAATTTTGACACATACATAGTTTGGGATTTGTGAGAAGAAAAGATGACCATTGCATATATTCCAAGGAAGAAGGTGGGTGTTTCATATATGTAGATTTGTATGTGGAGGACAAGTTGCTGATTGGAAACAACATGGATTCAATAAAAGAGGTGAACAAGTATCTATCCTCCAAGTTCGACATGAAGGATATCGATGCAACTAACTTCATTCTAGGAACGAAGATTAAGAGATATCGAGCCACTATAAAGCTTTGGTTGAATCAGATGAAGTATATTGAAACATTTCGAAAATGATTCAACATGCAGGATTGCAAACTGGTGAAGGTTCCAATTACTGTGGGAGAAAGGATTACTGATGAAAAATGTGCAAAGACACAAGAAGAAATATAGGACATGGCATGTGTTCCTTATGCAAGTGCGGTTGGTAGTCTAAAGTATTCAATGGTCTAAACTTGACCAAACATTTACCATGTAGTGGGAGTGTTGATTAGGTACATGTCGACACCTAGAAAGGAGCATTGGACAAATATCAAGAGAGTATTCAAGTATGTGTGTGGCATGAAGGACTATGCTATATTCTATCAAGGAAAACCTGGAGGTGACAATGGTAAATTAGATGTACATGGATTTTTTGACATCGTTTGGGTTATAGATATAGATTGATGGAGGTCGACCAATGAATATGTCTTCAAGATGTTTGGTGGAGCAATAAGATATATGAGTAAGCAATAGGTGATTGTAGCCTTTTCAACAAAAAAATTTGAATACATGGTGGCCACTCATGGAAGAAAATAAGCGGTATGGCTTCAAAGGTTGTATTCAGGAATCAGGTTTGAGCAGAGAGCTATGAAGGTAAGTTGCAATAGTCAAAGCATAATATTTCTAGCAAAGAACCCTGCTTATCATTCAAAGACTAATCACATTGATTTACAATACCATTTTGTAAGAGGCATGGTGGAAAGTAACAAGGTGCTAATGGAGAAAGTAGACACATTGGAAAACATAGCAGACTCGTTGTCCAAGTATGTCAATGCTGTGAAGTTCTCTTGGTGCAGAGAGGCAATGGGCATTGATTCCCTGGGTCTATGAACGAAAGTTCAAGAATCTCATGTTTCAACAAAGAAGACAACAAGTGGGAGAATGATAGGTTTTTATATTATTTGCAGTGAAATTCTAGTCGAGGTGAATCGACTAATGTTCAAAGTTGAGGTGGATCAACAATAGGTCAAAGTCGAGGTGGATCGAAAACAAGTCGAAGGTTAAGGGAGTTGGCTGGGTAAATTAAAATTTGAAGATATGTATCGATGGTAAGTAAACGGACAAGAGGTCAAAGTGCGGGTGTGAGATGAACAACTAGACACCAAATAAAGGTTGACTAGTAGTCTACTAGTAAACCCGACTTGGAGTCGACTGTAACAAAATCCTGACATTTGCGAGATTTGTAGCCAATGATATGCATGGATCTGCAAGTTTTTTTTGGCGCTAATATTTAGGGGTTTTCCTGTTGTAAATCCTATAAAGAGGTGTGTTGTAACATTGTAAAGGGTAATTGCCCAAAGGGGTTGGATCCAATGGTGGAAAGCGAGGAGTTTTTCACCGTTTGGAAAGGTTCAATTCTTGTGAGGGATTTACCTGGAGCCATGGGGACACCTTGAGGTAGTGGTCGAATGTGTGGTTGCACCTAGAGATACCATATTAAATGGTATTGTGACCTGTGCACACATAAGTGGATCAAAGCCCACCCCCATGTCCTTCAAATTTTTAATTGGGAACTTGCTCCAGGGATGCTCTCCCCTCTCAGCCTCAAAGTTAGATAAGAGAGGATGGGGCCTCTCCTCGAGGTATTACTCTACCTCTGCTAGTTACTCAGCTCTTTTAGCCATTCCCTGGGTGCCTTCTGACCCCTCCCTTTGGAGATTCCTCTGGAACTTCCCCTCCTTGCCCAAGATTGATTTTTTTTGTTGGATTCTCCTGCACAATAGTATCCTTACCTTTGATAACCTTCAGAAAAGGAGATGGGAAGGCCCCTCAAGGTGCTCCTTTTGTTCTTACTGCGAAGAATCTTCTGACCACCTATTCATCCATTGCTCTTTCGCCTCTGATCTTTGAAACCTAGTGCTTGGTCAGCTTCACCTAGCTCTCCTGTAGTGTCCCCAAGGCCGAGCCCCGTTACAGATCATGTTTAATGCAAAGAATTGTAAATGTGTTCTATAGGCTGGTGAGCCAAGTTTTTTATAAGCTGGAAGGCTTATGTGTTTGTTAGGCCAGGGAGCCTAAGTGTTGAAGGCCAGGAGCCTGCTGATGTACTTGTATGTATGCAGATCAATTAATAAAATATAAACACCACCAATGTAGACCGACCATGATGAATGAGTGATGGGGGACTGAGCATCCATGGAGTGGGCAAGGAATTAGGGGCTGGAAGGTGGGAAAGGGGGCTGAGTGTTGAGCCTAGGGGCTAAGCCTAGGGGGCTTAGGCCTGGAATAATATTTTAATATTATTTCCAAAAAGATCCATGTGCATATTATTTCATCCTAAGTCCTTTTGGAAGGACACATGATTTCCCAAGTGGTGGGAGGAAGGCGTACGGATGGAACGCATGCAGTTCCCAGGGTGACAAGTGTCAACCCTGGTGCATGCAAATAAAACAGATGAAGAAAGCCGTGGGGGGGGTGGGGTGGGCATCCATTCGATCCGACTGCCTGAGCGAGAGCCATGTAAGCCATTCTGCAAGAGACCTGCATGTAATCCTGTTATAGAAAAGAAAGCCGTGTTGTCCTGAAGAATCCGTG
>JASDQU010244638.1:0-24786 GCA_032191745.1 Picea mariana
AAATAGTCATTGGAAAGCTAACACAATTCTTCACAAGTTTTGTTTTTACTGTAAAGTGAAATTCTAAATAAAAAAAATACTTTTATATGTCGGAAGTTGAATAACTTGTGAAAATACAGTTTTTTTTCTCATAAAACAAGCAAAAGTGTAACCCACCTTCATGATTTCACCCTTTTCTTATACAAAAATACAAAAAAAAAAAATATTAAAAAAACATTTGCATACCTATGTCTCTGTAGGTGGAACCTAGTGGCAACAAAATATCCAAATCTCCTCTGAATTCAATCCTTGCATAAGGTTAGTCTTCCATATCCATCACCTTCCGAATCCACCATAAGAAAAACTCATCGTTTTAGGATGTTGGCACCCTAGCACCCCCTGTCGCCTCATCACCTCAGTCCATTATTCCATGGTTGGATCATGAGGTCCATGTGGAACAATCTCAACTCTAGGGCCAAAGTGTGGAACCCGATTGAAGAAAAAACTGCATAGGATAGACACGAACATGAAGTTCCTCTTTATACCTAGTTTGCAGTCTGTCAGCTAGCTCTTCATGCTGGCCAGCAATGAGGTGCAACATTCATAAACTGTGGTTCAAAAGAACTCCAATGAATAGAACATAAGTGGCCTCGATTCCTGGTGCAAAGAGGTCGATCATGTGATCCGTTTCAACACAAGGACAACAATCTTGAGACATAGATTGTTGATCGCTCTGATCAAGAGTTGGCTCCCTACGTTCTTGGTTCTTGCAATGCAATGGGTGGCTATGTAATCCTCTATGTTCATGCCACTCCCATCTCCCTAAGATTTGAGTTTTAACACCTCACCCCGACATGACAATCCTATCAAGAAGTATATTTCCTCAACTTCAATCCTCAATGGTTATCCATCAAGGTTGGAGGTCTCTGTATTCGGATTCCAGTAGTTCACTAGAATATAGAGCAGTCTCACTTGATCCCTCATATATTTGAGAGACAAAAAATTATATATCCCACATATTTGTAAATCCATATAGCCCCATGGATGTCTCTCCACTGCAACATCCACCTCTTCATGCTCTCTTTCTCTCCACTCTAGCACCATCTTGCAAGATTAAAACCATTTTTTCAGTTAGTAACATTTTAAAAACCATATCCTACGTGAGCTACATTTTACACATTCACGTATAGGTCTTCTTATACACTGGTTGTTCTACAAACAATCGCATATAGGGTTGCGTATAAGTGACCCGATGATCTATAGCCCGCGTATACCCTAGTTTCTAAGTTGCGCCTTAAAATGCTCAAAAAAGGAGATATAATTGCAAATATTAATCCACTAGAAATAAAGAGAGGAGAAAGATGAATTACCTAGTCCAAATGGTTGTTGATTGCGTCACTCGTGTCTCTTGTAATCAATAGTTGAAATTCGGGGGCAATTTGGTCCAAAATGCACTATTTTGGTAAAAATACAAATGGTATAGTAAAATTGGTTTTTTTACTATTTATAGAAAACATTTACCCACTTTGCATAGTTTTTACTAATATTTTGGCTTAATGGACTAATACAACAATGGATGGAGTTGGTTTTGGTGGTTTTGTCCAGGGATTCTTACGATTTTTAGCACCATGTCGCTCGTTCGTAACTTTGGAAAAGTATTTTCATCAACCATCATATAGGATAGTTCATCAATCCATTGTGCACATTTGCATCATCCTCTGTCTACAACTCATATGCCTTAGGTACGAAACCATTTGGTAGCGACACTGAACCTTCTTTCTGCAACTAGAAGTGTCATTATTGAATGGTAGAGACTTACCAAACATGGGTGCCCTAGTTAGATCCTCTGCGCTATTCAGTGCCCATGCATAGATTTGTTTTTGTAGGATCAGGAGCCCCTTATAGCTAATATATTACTTTGTGTTTAAACCTCATTTCTTACTCATAAGCATGTTAACCTATACCTAGCAGCACTCCCAATGAGTCTGGTTTAAGCTCTTTTTTGACTCTCTCAAAAAGAGAAAATATTGTCCAGTGAAATTGTCTCTTTCACACTCGTAAATTGGATTTGAAAGGACGTCTATTTGGTGTATGTTTACCCCTTTTTCAAACCAAGTAGACTAAATTCATGAAAATGAACATTTTTTGGCATTAAGCTGTAATTGCATCTCATTATCTTACTTGCAGTATTGAGCCTATTACCAGTTCTTGCTTTCACATTATAATCCTATCACCTCAACAGTTTGCATCATTAGCCAAGCAAATCCTTGTTTATATCCTTTGCATATTGACACCCTATACCCCAAGAGGAAACATTCCCTCAAGTGTCCATATCCTGCATGTACCTCCTTGCATTGAGTATAGGTATGTTCCACTGTTGGAACTATTTTATTACTTGCGACACTTGTTTCCTCCTGTTTATCATAGCATTCATTTAACTATGAAAAAACAAAAAAAGATGGGAAGGAAAAAATATTATCTTATATTGGTAGTAGCCGTGTTTCCTTTGAATAGAGCACAAATTTTTGAGTCCACTTGTCATCGAAGTTTTGGGTTTAACATGACCTTAGGAAGCTGATCTCATTACTTAGAGTTTACTCCCCCAACTGGTTACTCTTCCAGTCCCTGTGGAGAGTTTGTTTGGTGCCTCCTACATCACAAAGTTTCATCGTTGAGTCTATGTTGCCAGCGTATTCCATATGTCTCATGCTCTTATTCAAAGGATGTATATCATCCTACATCAACCATTTCTTAGAAATATTGACTTTGCATGTCAACCATACCCTCAATATGTCTCAGCGTTACATGAAGTTGTAGTCCTATTGTGCACCTTGGTCCTACTTTCATCATTGGTAGGTGTTATCACTCTGTAATTTCTTTGGGCTACATCAAAGAAAGGCCAAGGTAACCTACAAACCAACTTTAGATTGTATTCTTACCTATACAACCAGAGAGGGCTCTCTCATATGTCTAATGACTGGTAATAACTCAAATATTTCATCAATAAATGCGCAGAGGTCAAATTCTGCAATAGGACAAGTTTATTTTTGTTTTAAAAGGGATGGTAGGACAAGCAGGAGAGAAAGTACCATTGGGCAATGGAGTCAAATTCTGAAAACGAGAGGAACAAATGACTAACTGACTAAAATTGAGAGGATAAAGGCTAAGTGAGCAATGGTCTTTCAATTAAAAATAGTTGTGTGCGGTGAGAGAAAAACACATGAAGCAACTCAGAGCACCATTGGGGTTGAGTTCAGAGTTCACATAGAAGAAACACAGTCGTCTAAATGGCACAAATCTAGAGCACCACGCGGTGAATTCTAGATTCAAATCACGTTATCATTTAGACAAAATACATATATGAATATAAAGAATACAATAAATCATGTATGCAAAGAGAGAGTACAATACATCAAACTGCTACCGTTAGAATCTTTTCTTCAAAGCTTTGGGACCTTTGCATTAAGTTTCAGTCAAATTCAAAAGCTACATTCAATAGTCACTGTCTACACTATTTTTCCAACCAACCCCTTTTATATGAAAATGATCCCCATATATAGAAAAATAATGTCACACTTGGATGCTAGGTTCGAACTACTCTTTCCTAGAATCATGGATCCAATTTCTTTGAAAGAGAACAATAACTTCAACCAAAAATAGAAAACCCGACTTTGCCAAATCATAATCGTAATTGAAATATTCTTTACAATCATTGATCATGATCAAAATTTGACCATATGGTTGTGATAACTCATCATGTGCATTGCTGGACACTCTGTCACCCCTGCACAACAAGTTTTCTACGCAACAATAACCAACAGCAAAAACGCAGTAGATTGCGCAACAAACTTGGAAAATAGGCATTAAATATGACATCCTATCGCATGCATAAAAAACTTTTTTCAAAAATAAGAGAGGTTTGGTAGGTAATATTTATGTAAAGAAAAACCTCTCTCGGTTTCTTAAAATTAGTCTCCATCAGGCCAGAATACGTGTCGTAAAAACATGTCTCAGATAAGAAATCATGCAAACTCAAAAATAGGGCTCAAAGATTCCTTTGAATATCCCAAAATGTGAAACGGTTTTAAAATATGAGAGAGGTTTTTAGTATTTTTTTTATCCTCGACAGAATCCTCTCAGGGATTTTCAAAAATCTTGTCCATTTGGTTAGAAAGGGATCTTGAAGTTGACTACTAAACCAGTCATTTGTGCAACATGCCCTGTAGCCTGTGCGTAGGAAAATCCTATGTGCATCAACATTCTATGCGCAACAAAATCCTCTGCACGAAAATGTACTTTGCGTGACAACATCCTCTGTGTGACAACATCCTTTGAGTGATAACATCCTCTACGCAAAAACATCCTCTACGTGACAGCATCCTTTGCACGATAACATTCTCCGTGCAACAACATCCTCTACATGACAACATCTTATGCCCGAAAAGTCCTTTTCACGATAGAATCCTCTACGCAACAACATCCTCTGTGCAACATCATCCTTTTCACGACAACATTCTCTTCATGACAACATCCTCTGTGCGACAACATCCTCTGCGCGAAAGCATCCTCTTCGCGACAACGTCCTTTGCGCGACAACATTCTCTACGTGACAGCATCCTCTACGCGAAGCATAGGAAATTTTGCAGCGTGCAGTTGCAAATGGAAATGGAAATAATAAATGATAAATCTTCCCTTTGAAACTGACCCTTGGAGATGTTAGATGATGCCAGGCATAAAAACAATATTGGTGCTAAAAGGCATGACTTTGCAAACTACTGACAAACCTCTAGCCTTAGATATAAAAATCATGGTGCTAACAACTGGCTCCAATGGGGATGCTATCCTCCCTATGAGGTAGCAAAGAATAGTAGACCAGGTTCCTTATCCATTAGGTTGTTCCCAAAATAGGTGTGTACCCTACTCTGACCTATCACTAGTGTCCTCTAAAAACCAAAGTCTGCACACTGCTCTTAACTAGAGACTGAACGCTGAATACACCGTTAAAATATGACTGTACACACTATTGAAAATCCAAACTGAAAAATGCTTGACCAACAAGCTTATTCGCACCTACCTACCCTAATTGCTGAAATGAACTGCCAATCAAGTGAAATCATAATGCCAATGCAACCTTGCAAGCATTTTATCCACTGTTTGTCTTCTTTGCACGTGCTTTCTCTAAAGCCTATTTACTAATAATTCATTCAAGAATTTACCTATAAATTCAAATCTCAAAAAATTAAAAACATTGGGAATGTTTGTTGCCTCCAAAAAAACTGCAAATGGATCCTTTAAAACATGCACAAAACAACATTCATGTTTCACCCCTTCCACTGCATTCTTGTTTTCATGTGATTTAACCTGTTCATTGCCACCAAGAGGCTGAAAAATCTACTGAGACTGATGGAAATAACAATCTTTTGAATCAGAAGACAGTGTTGGCTGAAATGAAACCCATGGTGGAAAGCAATCCATATCTAACACTGATGTTGATTGACCATCATCTTTATTTCCAAGCTGGTAGTTGAGCATAGGCTGCAAATCTGAATTGAAATAACCTTCCATGTAATCAACAACACGATCATTAAATGCATGAGAAGGTTGTTGGTCTTCCTCACTGATAACAATTTTCTCATGTAAAACAGTGTCATTGTGAATGCAGTCAGACTTCCCCACTTCCTTGATTTACTTTCAACAATTCAAAGGAAGCAAAACATAATGGAATATAGTTTGCATTTTCAAGTCCATTGCTTTCTTCATATTCAACATCATGCCTGGAGGATTTTTTATTTGAAACATTATAAACATTTTTCTTCAACAATTTGAAAGAAAAAAAACACAATGGAAAGTTTCTTTCACATGATTCAAAACCTTCTTCATTTTCTTCACTATTGTCATATGCACATTTTTCAATTTATTTGGATTGCTGAACATACTCACTTTTAGATTCATATTCGACCAATGGCTGCAATTTTGAACTGACAAGACCTTCTACATAACAAGTAACAGGGTCATCAAACACATGAGAAGATTGTTGCAATTTCTTGTCAATTTGTTCAAGTGAATCAGTGTCATTTGGCATCAAAACACATTCCTTTGCTTCAGTGATGATCTTAGAATTTTCTTTCAACAATTTAAATGATGAAAAACATAAAGGTAAAGAATTTCCTTTAGCTAATTCAATACTTTCTTCTTTGTAACTGTGATATGTAGGTTGATTTCTTTCATTACACTGTTGAAAAGGAACATTTTTTGATAGATAACATGCAACTGGTTGTTCTAGGAAGTCAACATCATAATCATCATCATATTCATCATATATAGTCAAATCATCGACATTTGCAATGTCATCTAACAACCTGGTCTTCAACAAGATGATTTGCAAATTCATCTTCTTGACTGTCTACAAATGAATACATAAAACAATCAGCCCCATGTTTATCATGGGATGGATCAAAAGATAAATTAGCACCTTCTCTTTCAGCAAGTGGAATATAATCCTTTGCAAAATCATTAGCCTTTAAAACTTCAAGAGGGCATATGATATTATTAACTCTTTGCTCAAGATTCAAATCAATTGTTTTATGTTCATATTTACTATCATGTTCTTTAGCATCCAACTCCTCATTTCGAATATGTTTACATGCTTGGATATTGTGTTGAATCTCCTGAGAAACATTAAACATTTGTTGTAAGGAATTAGGTCTTCTTTCCATCATGAGGAAAGACAAATCTGGATGAAAAGTTGTTGCATAATGGAGTATGGAAACAACTTTAGTAGGAAAAATTTATTTGGGCAAATTGTAATAAATATTGGAAAACCTTCTACTGAATGTAGAAATAGTTTCATTTCTCTGCCTTATCAAGTCATAGAACTATGTAAGTTGTAGATCCAAATATTTTTGCTTGCCCCAAAACTTCAAAAGACATTCTTCAATTCCTCCCATGAGCTAATTGTCTCTGGCTGCAAATTTTTAAACCAGTCTTCGGTATCCCCTTTCAAGGATTGAGAGAAGGCCCTCATACAAACATCATCATGATCAATCTCAAACAAATCTATAAAATGTTCAAAATCTTGGATGTGTTTTTCAGATGTGATGGCATTAGGTTCTCCATCAAACACAAGTATGTACTTAGAGTGCTTTGGAGGAAAATCATGAAGGATGTGAGGTAATTTTAAAGGACTATATCTATGTTGAATCTTGGAGGGTGTTGGATCAAGTACAAGAGGTGATACATCAGCCTTGGTTTCATGAGGCTCATCAACTTGGATATGGTCATCACATGGCTCAAATGGAAGACTTTGATCAAAATAAGTGATAAACTGAGGCGATATATGTACAATTTTAGGTGGAGAATATATAATTGCAAGATTCTCATGATCATCATTTGAATGTAGTAGGTAAATAAAAAAAAATTTAGCATGTTCATAAAGGACAAAAAGTACTTAGTAACAAAAAATATTATGTCTTGGAAAAAACTCAACTTTAGGTACTTGTTTTCTCCAATGATGTCCTTTCATAGCTCTGTCAATGGATCTCATCCTCCAATGGAGTCTCTGAATCACATTTGAAGTTTGATTGGATTCGCCAATAAAATCTTCATGCTACTGATTCTTTGGACAATGGAGTCGTTATGTGAATGATGTACAACCTTTTTGTGTCTGAATACTTTTCACCATCAATACTCAGATATGAACTTTTTCATTTCTCGTAGGGAATATTTCACCTTCGTTCCTGGGAAACGATGCCAAAATGTTAGAACTAGGTAATTTCTTTGGGCTGTATCAAAGAAAGTCCAAGGTAACCTACAAACCAACTAAAGATTGTATTCTAACCTATACAACCAAAGAGGGCTCTCTCATATGTCTAATGACTGGTAATAACTCAAATATTTCATCAATAAATGCACAGAGGTTAGATTCTGCAATAGGACAAGTTTTTTTTGTTTTAAAAAAGATGGTAGGACAAGTAAGAGAGAAAGTACCATTGGGAAATGGAGTCAAATTCTGAAAACGAGAGAAACAAATGACTAGGTGACTAAACTTGAGAGGATAAAGGCTAAGTGAGAAACAGTCTTTCAGTTAAAAATCGTTGTGTGTGGTGAGAGAAAAACACATGAAGCAACTCAATGAAGCAACTCGAAGCATTGTTGGGGATGAATTTAGAGTTCACTTAGAAGAAACACAATCATCTAAATGGCACAAATCTAGAGAACCGCATGGTGAATTCTAGATTCAAATCACGTTACGATTTATAAAAAATACAAATATGAATATAAAGAACACAGGGAATCACATACGCAAAGAGTGAGTACAATACATCAGAATTATACCGCTAGAATCTTTTCGTCAAAGCTTCAGGAGCTTTGCATTAAGTTTTAGTCGAATTCAAAAGCTACATTCAATAGTCATTGTCTACACTATTTTTCCAACCAACCCATTTTACATGAAAATGATCCCCATATATAGAAAACTAATGTCACCCTTGGATGCTAGGGTCAAACTACGCTCTCCTAGAATCATGGATTTGATTTCTTTGAAAGAGAACAATAACTTGAATGGATTTACTAAAAATAGAAAACCCGACTTTGCCAAATCATAATCATAACCGAAATATTATTTACAATCATTGGTCATGATCAAAATTATACCAAATGGTTGTGATAAGTCATCATGTGCATTTCTGGACACTTTTTCACCCCTGCACAACAAGTATACTACGCAACAAAAACGTAGAGGAATGCACAACAAACTAGGAAAATAGGAGTTAAATATGACATCATATCTCACGAATAAAAAAATATTTTTCAAAACAGAGAGAGGTTTTTGTAGGTAAGCTTGCTATAAAGAAAAAACTCTCTCGATTTCTTGAAATTCGTATCCTACTGGCAGGAATACGTGTCACAAAAACATGTCTCGGACAGGAAATCATGAAAACTAAAAAAAAGGTTGAAATATTCCTTTGAATCTCCCAAAATGTGAAACGATTTTCAAATCTGATAGAGGCTTTTATTATTTGGTTTGTCCTCAACAAAAACCTCTCAGGAATTTTCAAGATTCCTATCCATTTGGTTAGAAAGTGATATTAAATTTGACCACTAAAACAGTCATTTGCGCAATGTGCCCTGTAGCCTGTGTGCGGGAAAATCCTATGCATCACAACATTCTCTGCACGACATCATCCTCTACACGACAGTGTACTTTGCACAACAACATACTCTATGTGGAAACTTCCTTTGCGCGATAGCATCCTCTGTGCGACAACATCCTTTGTGCGATAGGATTCTATGTGCGACAACATCCTCTTCACGACAACATCCTATGCATGGCAACATCCTTTGCACGATATCATCCTCTACGCGACAACATCCTCTGTGCAACAACATCTTTTACGTGACAACATTCTCTGCATGAAATTATCCTCTACGTGACAACATCCTCTACATGACATCATCCTCTGTGTGACAATGTCCTTTGCACAACAACATTCTCTGCGCGACAACATCCTCTGTGCGGTGCGTAGAAAATTTTGCAATGCATAGTGAATTTTGCAACGCGCAGTGAATTTTGCAGTGTGCAGTTGTAAATGGAAATGGAAATAATAAATTATAAATCTTTCCTTTGAAACCAACCCTTGGAGATGTTAGATGATGCTAGGCATAAAATAAATATTGGTGCTAACAGGAATGACTTTGCAAACTGCTGACAAACCTCTAGCCTTAGCTATGAAAATCATGGTACTAACAGTAGGTAACCTTGAACCCAACAATCAACATTTCATCATTGTTCACTGACTAGGGGTTTCCCTTGTGTTCGACAGAAATAAATCTATTCACACATTGGGATTCATGCAATGTCTTGGATTCCATTAGCCTTATTGGTGGTTTCTTTTCCTTTGTCAGAAATTTTCCTTATTGGCTATTATTTAGAGGGTCTTTTTTGTGTACCTCTTGTGCCTGGCACACACGAAAGATGCACAAGATCATTGGTTCGTGAACATGTTATTCATCTAATTTCCTCCAAATCATCAATCCTACTCTTTGTACCTCATGTTGAATGATGAGAGATGCCTCAATTATCTCCTTTCAACAGATCTCCTTCCATCAACTTCAACCCATCTATTCTGGAAATGAGACCTAGAGTCCTATGAGTACCTAGATGCTTGCAGTCATTAGTGGCAAGTTCTCCCGCCATCGACAGTTGGGAATACATCAATGTATCCTGATCGATGGATTCTTCAAGTGTTTGAACTTGACACCTTTATTCACACTTTTAAGAATGTACTTGGTGCCCTGATACCTACTTTCATTATCGATAGGTTGTCTTGCATTTGTTAACAATATACCTTAATGACCGATAATCAAATCAAGTCTCATTGTCTTCAACCTCAACTCCTTTATTCACATGATGTAGACTTTCACCTTTGGTGGATCGTGTAGAAGACTTGAATACACCAATTCATAGTCCCAGCTTTCCTGAGTTGTTTCTATCTTTCATTAAACCAATACCTATATGACTTCAATGATCATGGGAGATCAGATTGTACCCCATTGTATACAGATATCTTCAGATTGATTTTGAGACTGGTTTTACTGGGACTTGTGCATGACCATGATATCCTATGGAATGTAGCCACCTTTGTATTGCCTATTCATGGCCTTGAATAGTTTTTTAGTACATTTTCACATGGATCTGCAGTGTAATTCAAATTGGTAGCCATATGCACAAAGTCAATACAGATTGTAATATTCTCATGAGAAACTAATTCGTCTAGCTGGGTCTCCATTAATCCACTTCTAGGTATTATAATGTATTTCAGCCATCACAGATACTCCTATGACCTCACACATTAGGATGCATTTGTTATAGAAAGAGTTTCCTCACCCTATGTAAATTTTCTCAAAAGGCCTTTTTCCATTTCCCTATGTAGACTTGAAGTTCCTTTTTTGTAGTTCCCATAGCTAAAAATAATATTTTTCCACATATATGCTCCCTAAATATTATACAACATGTGTACATGTAGGTTGCACCATTACAGCCCGCGTACATCGGGTTTTGTGCTCAAATTAAAAAATGGTGTCGGGTTTCCATGTCACATCACAAGATCCATGATCCTTAACCAGGGATGATTTTAAGGATGGAAATTTGTTTTAAAATGTAGAAACCCTGGCGAATCTTACTAATCCTTAATATGCCAACTATAAATGTTTGGCGATACTTTTGTAAAAATATTCAAATTTATAAGGATTTTATATAGTTTTTATAAATTTTTGGCGATTTTTAAGGTAAAATAATTTTATGCTATAGAATTTGGGCGAATCATTTTTAAAATAGTGAATCTCATTTTTGGAAAAACCATGGAAAATTAGCCCATGAGCGAAATTTAGCCCCTAAAATCATCCATGTCCTTAACCTTCCATATACTGGAAACATTCTAACTCGGCCCTTTAGTTTCATTTGAAGGCTATAAATGGGTCATACTTAAGCTGTGGAAAAGAAGAGAAGAATTCAACTTTGAGAGCAAAGTTACTCTTGAGAAATTATTCACTTCATATTGAGTCTGCATCTCTTTATCGTTTTAAGTATGAACACATTGTTCATCCCCCAATATCTTCCCTACTTGATTGAGAACCTCATTTTATCTCTTATATGATCTTTCCTTTGGTGGAGAATTGAAGTGGTGGAGGCCCAGCTGGAAGGGACTTAGTTTCTCAGTTCTGAACCGTACCGACACGAAAGTTTGTAATTCATACGACACTTATGTTGATTACATTTTAATATAAATACTCTTTTCTTGTCCAATTAATGCCTTGCAAATATTTGACTTGTTATTCCATGGGCATATTTGTTATGAATATTGATGGATTATGTTGTTGAAGTACTAAATTTATATATTATCACCATATGCTTTCATTTCTTGGTTGTTGAGGACAAGTTGCAGGTGTATTGCTTTGATTCAAGTGCTCAACGGTAGACTTCATTGAACATCTAGACGAGCCAGGATATTTATCTTGTCTTGTTAGCATATTTTTTATATAGCATACTTGATATTAGAGTTGATTTCTGCAGTCATTTCTATCTGTTGTGGTTAACCCATGCCATAGAGAGATTTTCCTTGTAACAATGAATTTTGGCATTTCACCTCCTAGGGTTAGGTTTTTGGATTTCTAGGGTTTTTGAATTCAAGAGTAATATCAAAAAGGCCTCTGGAGCCTCATTGTAATGATTCTTATTAGACAGATGTATGTAGCAGCCACATCTCTTCTCAGAGACAACTACCACGATTTGAGAAATTTTTTCAGTTCTGTATTTTTATAGTTTCAGCCTATTTAATTTATTCAATAGAAGATATTGTTCATTGGATATTTGTGTTGTTCTTCATATCTCTTTTTTTATTGTATTTAGTTTGTTAATCAGTTCTTTCCGCTCCTAAATCTGGATCGGTTGTGTATGCCAAGTTGTCATTCACATAACTTTTGGGAAGTGGTGTAAAAGGATTGGTAGTCATGGGAGACTAATATTATATGAACTGATTAAGCTAATTATAATAATAATAATGTATACTTATATTATTACCCTACATAAGTTCATGGGTATGTACATGCATGATGTTATGACTAGACATTAGTGTAATGTAATTTATATATGGAAAGCACTCATTACTAAGAAATGATTGGATTCATGTTATGCATAAGAGATCATGGGTTAGTAACTCCTTATTGAGCACAAAGGCTTACCTTACTTGATTCATTACTAGTGTATTCTTTAGGAATATCCAATGCCATTTGAGTTAACATGTCATATGGTTTTCCTTAGGGTTGTTGTGCATGCCAAATTGGCATGCACAACAGCCATAGGGTTGTTTTGCATTTCAATTTGGCATGCACAAAATCCCTATGGCTGCTATGCATGGCATCCACAAAACTGTTGGGAAGTGGTGTAAAAGGATTGGTAGTCATGGGAGACTAATATCATATGAACTGATATAAGCTAATATAATAATAATAATATCTACTTATATTATTACCTATATAAGTTGATGGGTATGTATATGCATGATGTTATGACTAGACATTAATGTAATGTAATATATATGGAAAGCACTCATTACTAAGAAGTGATTGGATTCATGTTATGCACAAGGGATCATGGGTTAGTCACTCCATATTGAACACAAAAGCTTACCTTATTTGATTCATTATTAGAATAGTGTATTCGTTATGAATATCTAATGCCATTTGAGTGGACATGTCCTATTGTTTTCCTTAGGGTTGTTGTGCATGCCAAATTGGCATGCACAAAACTATTGGGAAGTGGTGTAAAAGGATTGGTAGTCATGGGAGACTAATCTCATATGAACTAATATAAACTAATATAATAATAATAATAATATATACTTATATTATTACCCTATATAAGTTAATGGATATGTACAGGCATGATGTTATGACTAGACATTAGTGTAATGTAATTTATATATGGAAAGCACTAATTACTAAGGAGTGATTGGATTCATGTTATGCATAAGAGATCATGGGTTAATAACTCCATATTGAACACAAAATATTACCTTACTTGATTCATTACTAGTGTATTCTTTATGAATATCCAATGCCATTTGAGTTAACATGTCATATGGTTTTCCTTAGGGTTGTTTTGCATGCCAATTTGGCATGCACAGAAGCCCTATGGCTGTTATGCATGGCATGCACATAACTGTTGGGAAGTGGTGTAAAAGGATTGGTAGTTATGGAAGACTAATATCATATGAAATGAGATAAGCTAATAATAATAATAATAATAATAATAATAATAATAATAATAATAATAATAATAATAATATATACTTATATTATTACCCTATATAAGCGGATGGGTATGTACATGCATGATGTTATGACTAGACATTAGTGTAATGTAATTTATATATGGAAAGCACTCATTACTAAGAAGTGATTGGATTCATGTTATGCATAATAAATAATGGGTTAGTAACTCCATATTGAACAAAAGATCTTACATTATTTGATTCATTACTAGTTATAGTGTATTCATTATGAATATCCAATTCCATTTGAGTTAATATGTAATATGCTTTTTCTTAGGGTTGATGTGCATGCCAATTTGGCATGCACATAACTGTTGGGAAGTGGTGTAAAAGGATTGGTAGTCATGGGAGACTAATATCATATGAAATGATATAAGATAATAATAATAATAATAATAATATATACTTATATCATTACCCTATATAAGCGGATGGGTATGTACATGCATGATGTTATGACTAGACATTAGTGTAATGTAATTTATATATGGAAAACACTCATTACTAAGCATTGATTATTACTAAGCATTGATTGGATTCATTTTATGCATAAGAGATCATGGGTTAGTAACTCCATATTGAACACAAAAACTTACCTTATTTGATTTATTACTAGTGTATTCATTATGAATATCCAATTCCATTTGAGTTAACATGTCATATGAGTTTCCTTAGGGTTGTTGTGCATGCCAATTTGGCATGCACGTAACTGTTGGGAAGTGGTGTAAAAGGATTGGTAGTCATGGGAGACTAATATCATACGAACTAATATAATCTAATATAATAATAATAATATATACTTATAGTATTACCCTATATAAGTTGATGGGTATGTACACGCATGATGTTATGACTAGACATCCGTGTAATGTAACATATATGGAAAGGACTCATTACTAAGCAATGATTGGATTCATGTTATGCATAAGAGATCATGGGTTAGTAACTCCATATTGAACACAAAATCTTACCTTATTTGATTCATTACTTGTATAGTGTATTCATTATGAATATCCAATGCCATTTGAGTTAACATGTCATATGCTTTTCCTTAGGGTTGTTGTGCATGCCAAATTGGCATGCACAACAACCACATGGTACATGCATGATGTTATGACTAGACATTAGTGTAATGTAATTTATATATGGAAAGAACTCATTACTAAGAAGTGATTGGATTCATGTTATTCATAAGAGATCATGGGTTAGTAACTCCATATTGAACACAAAAGCATTTGATTCATTACTAGCATAGTGTATTCATTATAAGGAATTTGTATGGTGTTTCAATTATATAGGGAATTACTAAAAATGCATATATTTCTTTTGATACATATATCATACATCAACATATAATTTTTTTACATAATTGTACATATAAACAAAAAATAGATTAAATTCTAAAAGATTAGTGATTAATTCAAATAAAAAATAATGTTTGTGAGGCAAATTATCTAACCCATCGACATATGCATTGAACTGCAACCAAATCTCTTGTTCAAGTCAATGTGTTATCTTAGTGCACATCACTCTTTAGAAGGATATGTAATAAGATATTCCTCAACTTGAACATGCTCGAGGGCAAGGTGTTATATTTTATTTTTCTACCCTTTTGCAGTATAGAGATTCAAGGTAAGAAATGATCTTAGTTGCATATTATATCATGAATACATGGAGTAATTGATAAATCAATATATTGTTGCAACTTAGTATTGGTATAGATAATCACACATGTGATGTTCAATTATATAAAACAATATCCTAAATAATTTACCATAAAATATAACATTTTTCACATAATCACTACACAAATATAACAATTTTCCCTTGTCCATCTCCACTATTTCTCATACCAAGCATCTAGGGTTTGCCTACTTTTTTCCATGAATTTTTTTATATTTTTCATTCAAGTTGAAATACAGATACATTTTAAAGATTCCTTAGAGAGATATTATTATTCTTAACATATCGTTTATACTAAAATTATCCCTAATTAATGGACTATCATATATTATATTCATACAAAATATTATCCTATATAATATATCCTATCAACATAAAAAAAATAAGTGTTCAATGAAAACAAAATCAGAGCATATGACATAACATATATCGTATGCTCTCAATTTATACATCTATATCAATAAAAAAATAGAACAATAATCTATTTTTTGATGCAAACTCGTGTTGTTATTTCTCTTGGTCAAGCCATAAACATCATAGGTTTCAAAGATTCAAATATTTATTTTACTAATTAAAATACTAGAATATACAATATGCCAATGCTTACCATGAGCATGTCAAGGAATGTGAAACCTATGTTCTTGATGATTGGTATCACATTAAATATTGGAATCCATAGAAATATTGACATGCCTTATAACCCTCTAGTGTAATTGCTACAACCCTGAAACCTTTTAGGTTTAGAAAATAAAATAAAAACCAACACAAGAATAAGAAGAAAACCCACATCTAGTTGATATATCTATTAACCTGAGAAATAAAAAAATAGAGTTATATAGATTTGTCTACCCTATTACTCTAGTAAAATAGGAAAACCTCAATTCTATACTATAATGGCTACAACCTTAAACACTCTAGGTCTACAAATTGGTTGTACTAAAAAAAAAAAAATGCCAGTACTAAAATAACAAGAAAACCCATATGACAATAATGGATTATAATGGATACAACGTTAAACACTCTAGGTCTATAAATTGGTTCTACTAAAAAAAACGAAATGCATGTCAGTACTAAAATAACAAGAAAACCCATATGGCAATAATGGAGTGTATTATTGAAGGATAACACTCCAAGAGAATCCAACCCTAGACCTAGACTTTCAGATCCAAAACTATAATATGAAATTGATTACCCTAGGATGAACCAAAATTGTAAATAACATGAAGTCACAATGGAAGGGAGAGGTGTTTAAGAGAAAAATAGAATTGGAAATGTAAATAATAAATTTATCATTAAATTTTAAAATTGAGATAGTACATATCTGCATAGATGTGCTTAAAATATTTTCAGTTAGGGGGATCTGTAACCCTAACGCGCTGTAATACCTCTCTGTAATTCATTGCATGTCCTGCCCTACCTGTCGCTTGTTTTGTGCTGGTATGATCAAACCCCTGGAACTGAGAAGACAGGATGAGTCCAAAAGGGGGGAGGGGGGAACCCCCCTCGTACAATAATGTAACAACCAATGATAAAATGGTAACAAGAGCCAAGAGACCTACCTTCAAGCCCCCCACCCCATCTAAGGGAAGAACTCCTGAAAAAATAAAAGGGCCTCAGAAAAGTGATGGATGTGGAGCCAAGAACGTCCCATCCAAAGGAATCTCGTGGATGGGAACCTGGTAAATGCATTCCTCCGTCAGAAACACCACCCAGATACCTCATCAGTTCGACATGGGTAGGAGAGCACACCCAATTCATGAGAGAGCACGCCGTAATCGACAAGTTCTTGGGACTCTGGCCTTCTGTTGAAAAAAAGTTTATTATTTCTTCTTTTAAGCTTAAAATCGATTTTTATTTGGTTATGGAACCACCCTTAGTTCCAAAATGTCTTTTAAGAGTTTTGGGTTTCGGGGTTCGGCTATTCACGAAGTATGATTTTTAAATAACAACTCCAAAGTCCCTATACCGAAGTCTCGAAAAATGATTGTTTAAAAGAAATTAAACCAAATTAAAAGGAATAATTAAAAACGTTTAATGGCTTTCTAAGCCTTTCATATTTTCTTTTTTGGCCATCTCAAATTAAACAACAGTTTAAAGTCCCGATGCACTTTTTTATGAAATCCCTTTTTAGTCGTGATTAATTAAATTTTAAACATACTTAACAAATCATTAATCAATCGCATTTTGGAAAATCAAAGAGTTATCACTATTTCGCACTCAAAAAAACCCGAAGACCGAAATCCTGAAAGTATTAAGTGCTTAGGAATAATTAACTTAACATCAAAACAAGGTTAATGATATTAAACGACTTTTTGTGTTTTGCTATTCGGGAGTTTTCAAAGACATTCCTTTGGATATCCCAGTTTTGAATCGCCAATATTTGGCAGCACTTATTATAAATTAATGAAATATCTTATAGTGTAATATGCGTATCTCTAGATGTACTCTCCTCATTAAGGAAAATGAATTTATGAACCATAGAAAGTACAGTCTAATTAAGGCAGGCTAAAGGTGAATAAAGGTTTCTAATTCAAACTTCTTTCTCACTTTCAGTAAATTAGCAATTTGTTGAGAAAAATTACGCCTTCTTCTCTGTAACAGCTACTCGCTTCTTATCACATGTATCATGGCACCCAAGAAAATGCAGAAAAAGAATGATGACGCCGGTGAAAGATCAGGTCCGAATTCGGATGTTATATTGGATACTAAACCACATGTTGTAGATTTTGTCATGTCCTAGATGCGGATTTTTGAAATCTTAGAGCATGAGGTTAGGAATTTCCCAGATGATTTTGGAAACAAAAAGACTAAAAATAAACTCAGAGATATAGCAGAGGTCGAGCTCCATAAAATAGCTACACAGCCAAAACTCATGTCATACAATGACATGATAAATTGGGCTTTGATGAACACCGATGTGGAGACCAGGAGTATCATGAACCATCAAAAGGTCATCATCGACTCGTTCAAACAAGAACATATTAAAGTAATGTACAATCTATCCCCTATTTCTAAATACATTTATAATTATGAATTCGTAGAAGAATTTCAAAGAAAAGAGTGTACAGAATTTGACCAAACATATCCAGATATAATCAAAGAACGGTGGGGAATCCCAACAAAATTTAGAGCTGATACCCATGGAATTTATGCCACAACATCATTAAATGAATACATAGTTTATATAGCAATGATGTTATGTAGACTATTTGGGAGGAAAAGCCCTACCCATTTCCCCATGGATTGGGTGCCAATCATACATGAGGTAGCCGAGGGTTACACTTTCAACTGGGATAAGATTTTATCAGATAACCTAACCAAGGAGATTGCAGAGTACCAAACGGAAGAGTCAAATGGACAACTTGTGTCTTTTTATATGTCTTCATATATTATGGATGCTATCTGTTATATGACCCCTTTCCCTTTGATGAATTGGAACTAGAATTCAACTTGTGTAGAACCCATCCATATCTACCACTCTCAACTATGGGAAGAGAAATAAAAATATTTCTTTTACGATATATGTCACTATATAGTGATACCTGTGCATCAAATATTGTATGGATACCCACCCCCTCGAATTTCAGAGGAAATCATGGGAAACCTCAAAACATTCGCTGATTGGTTTATCGAATAGAATTTATCTTATGTTAGAGTCTTCGGTTGTTCAATTCCCCCTCATGCTCTCCTAAATTTATCCCTAACATACTGGTGTGTAGAGAAGTGGCATACTAGATAATAACAAGAGGCATTGGTACAGAATTAAAAGCAACTCAAAAGAAATTACGACCAGTTTTTCCTATGTAGATTGGGAAGTTTTCATTGCTTAATCTTGGCCATTCTAAAGTGGAAGCCGCAACATTAGAAGACATTAAGATGGTATATCTTGAACTCACAAAGCACGACCCATACCAAATTGTGGGAAATCATCTAGCTCATTGCAACATGAAAACTCCCCCTATGATGACATATTCAAAGGAGCCAGAGCATATGAGGAGATATTAGAGAGATTCCAGGCGCTACCCCCTGACCTGCAAACCAACTTTCTTACTTTCCAGAAGCATAGACGAAGTGGGTTGCCAAAAATACTACAAGGGGAATCAATAACTTCTCCTTCGAAACAAGAAGAGATACCTCCAGATTTCGAATCAAAATATCAAGATAAAGGGACTACAAAGGAGAACTCAAAGAATCTTGAAGGGTCCTCACAAAGATCAAAAACCTCGCAGACAAATCATCAAGGGTCTAAAACAAATTCCAAATCCGAGACTCCTTTAAAATCAGATCAAATGATTCCTCCTTCATCGTCAACTATTCCCGCCAATAGTCCCAAAATAGTAGAAGGAACACAACTCATAGAGTTGGGAAGCCCTATTGCATCATTGACTCCTTTACAATCAACTTTTCAGACTCCTCATCTGGAAGTTATATATGTAAGTGATCTTACTCCAATCTCTAGAGAAGAGATGCCTTCCTCTGACTACTTTTTTAGTAAGAAGAGGAAAGTTGTAGTGAAACAGGAAATGCATTTGAAAGAAGGCACAATGGTAAAGAAACACAGAGTGCTCGTAGATGGACAAAACCTAGAAGAGGAAGATTTTTCTACAGAGGTAGCATGATCTTTAGGAGATTTTACAACGGCCTATTTGTTTTCAGTTGATAACTTGAAAGAAAGGCTTAAGCAAAGGAATCAAATGATAACCTAGTTTCAAAGAAAAATAAGGAACACAGAGAAAAATATTAGAGATGAAATAAATAACGGACTTGCTGACAAACAGGAGAT
This sequence comes from Picea mariana, assembly GCA_032191745.1. Lineage (NCBI taxonomy): Eukaryota > Viridiplantae > Streptophyta > Pinopsida > Pinales > Pinaceae > Picea > Picea mariana. The sequence goes on from JASDQU010244638.1 coordinate 20,275, forward strand.
TCAACTACTCAAGTCTAGTTTAGATGAGATGTATAAGAAGATGCAAGCCAGTCAAGGGAAGGTCATTCAATAGGAATAATTAGCGAGGCATTTACAGGATAGGTTGAATTATATTCAAAATCAGGTGATAGATTTAAACGTTTTTCAAGACCAGGAACTGGAGGTGCATATGAAGTTAGAAGTAGAGCAACAAAGATTGATTTCTAAACTAGAGGTTATTCAGAACTATTTCCAACAAGTAAGTCAATCTTTCAATAACATTGTTTTCAAAGAAAAAAGAGGCTAAAGTAGCCTGGGCTACTTTTCAAAAGGAAATTATACTTTCGGCAAAAGAAGAGGTGTCAAAAACTCCAAGGCTGTCTATCACAGAACAGATCAGAGATGATATCATGCTTAAAGTATGGGAGGCCAACATAACTGAAAGAAAGAAAATGGCCAAGGAAGTCAAGGATGATTGTGAAGAGACCTTTGATTTGCTAGACAAAGGATCATTATGCATTGGAAAATACAATTATCCTGGGCTACTAGGACAGATCAATATTGTAAGACAACAACTGAAACTCAAAGAGAACTTGAATGAAATTCAGATTGAAATTTCACAATTAAAAGAGATTGATGTTACCCAAATAGATAGGTGGTCGCTGAAGCCAAATTTAAATTTGCAATCAGTTAAGTTTTCTGACAAAGGGATTGAATATCGATTTCCAAAAATTCAGAGGAAACTTTATCTATTCGAGGCAAAGGATATACCAGAGCCTCCTAGATTTTAGTGCATTTTCTAGAAAAATGTATTGAATGTCTCAAACCAAAAGAATGAGATATTTCAAAGAAGCAATGAAGTATCATATTGTAGGCTCATATTGTCAAGATGATAGAGAAATAAAAGATAACCATGCAAATGGTTCAAGTTTGCATTTTTGTAACTGTTAGCCCCTAGGAGTTAGGAAATCACCAACTGTCAAGAATTGGTGACTTTGTATAAATATAATTTCATAAGACTGAGAAAAGTATTTTTTGCAGCTGATTGTACTAGAGAAGTTTTCTTCATTTATAGTGATAAATGAGAATACAAAACGAAGATTCTGGATTCTGTCAACCCTAGGTTATGTGTTCCTCTTTACTTCCATTTTCAACATATTTCCCTTATATATTTTTGATGAATGTTTAACTGCAATTTAGTACAACATATACTGTGTTTAAGAGTTATTTGGTTATCTAATTGTTTACAGTTTTTCCTCTATGCTTGCTATTAGCAAGCTCAAGACCTGTAGATTATTCAGATTACTATATTTTTATGCTTCATTAGAGATCTCTTGTCTTTCTTCTTCTCCTGTTGAAAAGTGATATTCCTCCATGATTGATGCCTCACATTCTTTAAACAACTTTATGTTTTTCTCCCATCACTTTCATGATTTTTGAATTTGAATCAGGAATGGGAAATGGCCTCTGAAATTGTTATATTATTAATTTAAGTTTCAGAACTTTTCTCTTATAATCTGAAACAGAAATAATGTAACGACATTCCTTGTTAAGACAACAGCTCTGATGATAGGTGCAATTTTTATTTATTTATTTATTTTTTCTCTAGCATTTTTTTTTTTAAAAGTGTGTGTGTGCGTGTGTACAAGGAAACAACAACAACCCATTTGGCTTTGCGTCGCCACCCGACGACGAATACGACGCAACCAAGATGAACATAAAGAAACGACCAGAACATTACACCATATATGCATATTGATAATCACGAGCATTGCAGTATGATGACCTTAAACGTTGCGCTTTTTAAACGTCATCAATAAAATTCAATTTACAAATATCAACATTGCATTTGAACAAGTATTATTATTGCAGTTAACCAATTATTAACATTGTGCTTAACCTCATCAACAACATTTCGATAAAAACAACATTAACCTTGCTAACCCCAATTAGGGTTCATTTACAACAACCATATCCTCACCTTCATACTCTAAGTGCTCTTCAAGTTGATAGATAATAATCTTATTGGATTAAGTAAGCATCTAGAAAAATCATTTGGTAAAATGATTGCTATACTGCATGAGTAAGGGAATAAGAATAAAAGTAATATTGTCGAGAATGTTCAATGTACTAATATTGGAATAAGACCAAGTAATAGTTTCAATCCATTAAGAATCAAGGGTAAACTTCAGACATAGTTACTTTCTTAAGGTTAATCCTTTTAATTTAGCCTAGATATAATTTAACATCAACTATTAAATACTAAACAGGATTGCAAAGAAAATTCATGTGGAACCTTCTTTAAAATAAATTTATATTAATTTAATTTTTAATTTATTTAATTAAATTTAATCATTTTCATTAACTCAATACATTTATTAGATGACAACTCTCATACAATCAAGGCTCTAAAACAACAACTAAAATAACCTATACCAGATATTGGGATATTAACATCTAAAGGAACTTAACATTCATTAGTCTATTGCAATACACACGGTAACTTCTTGAGACCTGTTCACTTTATTGCAATTAAACTAGCATATAATCATCCAATCCCAGAATTCTTAAGTGTAAGGAGGGATTAAAAGAAAATTCATATTTTTTTTATATTTTTTTTTAAATGACACCTTTTCCAGCATATATAGAAATGGCCCAAAATATAACAATATTATAAGGACAATAATCAACAGGTAACCATTATCTAATAGGTCATCATACATCAATAACATCACCTCTTAAAGCACTCAACATAAATAATCAACCTCACATATGTAAATAATGTCGGATTTAAAAATAACAATTAGTCATCATAATTGAAAACTGTAAATGTATGACAGCAAACAATCACTAAAATGACCACGTGCAATATACCAAAAATAGCGTTGTAACCAATATCCAGAAATTAAATGCCAATATTTAAGACGTGTTCATTTCAAAAGGCGATAAAGATAACAACATCCTCAAATATATATATAAATTCGGTGGTTCTGGCAGTGTGGTTATTCAAGGCAACCATTAAGTGAGGCGAGGACGTTTTGAGGTTGGTTTATTTCAAACAGCACAGGTGCACATTAAATGCTAAAATTTTAACGCATCCAAAACATTTAGAACATAATTAAATCCTCGTGCTACTCCCATGAAAAGGGAAAACATTTAAGCTCTGTTGCATGCGACGGCTGGCACTGGTAGATTTCCGCAGATCTCGTCCAATGGCCCAAAAATGAAAATACAGATTCAATGGGATTAAGACGCGGATCCAAAGGTCATTAAACACAGATTAAAAACACGGATTCAGACAGGGTTTAGACGCGTATTATGATAGTATCAAAACATGGATTCAGGCAGGGTTTTCACGCGGATCTTTATACGCCCGCACAAGCAATGCATGTCAAATTTTTTGCCCAAGATGGCCGCGATCCAACATGCCCATGACTGTGGAAAACACCCAGTATATGGCCCATCACAAAGGTAAAACGCCAACATACAGTGGTCCCAAAAAAAACGTTCAGTAATGGTGCAATTTGCTCAAGACACCGGGGCAATTAAATCGCCCATCATCAGTACAACCTTCCAATATACAGCGGCAATTAAAATGCACACTGTCAGCGAACAAATCGCCCCATAAGATGCATAAGGAGGACGCATACAGAGGCGACAATTTCGCTCTGTACACGACAAAACGCCCAGTAATATCTATAACACGCATGCAGAGGTAATACACACACTTTCGAAGAGTAACTTCGCACGGAAACAGGGAGATGCATACAGAGACTATAAGTTCGCTCTGTACACATAAAGAAAACGTACAGGAATACAAAGCCCATGCAGACAACAGTGGCAATCAACGCAGATCAAACATGCAGACAACAATGGCTAGAAGGATGCCCATCAGGATGCCCACTGTACGCAACAACGCCCAAAAAGCAATAATGCTGTAGGTAAAAGAAAACAGCCAATGTAGAACGCAGATCCAAGTAAAAACGCCCAATGTATAATCAATAAAAATTCCAGCGAAATCAATAACACAGAAATTGTCCATTTAGACCGGAAACTGTTCCATCCACCTAAATAAATTGTTGCAGAACTAACTGAATAAAACATTAATAGCTGGTGTATCTGGTTAAATTCGCAAAATAATGGCAGTGCAAACATAGGTGGGGTAAAATATATTGGATGCGCACACAATTTATTCAACCGATCCAGACCATTTTATTCAGCAATTTCATTTACAAACCCTTCGTCATCTCGTTAATGACTGAGGTAACTAACCTTATTGTCAGAGGCAATCGCATGCATTCTAGTCTACTGAATTTACAATCCATACCTTAGCCACTTGCCCGCTTCGGAGATTCCTCGCACCCCGTTCCATGTCCGCTCTCCTTGCTGCTCCCGCTTGCCAACCGCAGAAAACTCACCGGTACCTCCCAGCCAAACGCTAGGGGTACTCTACTTCCCCCTTAGCCCCCCGAGCCGCAAAGGGGCCACACAAGAACCAGAGATAGACTAGCATCTCAGCTCGCCTCCACGACT
>JASDQU010244638.1:38878-60320 GCA_032191745.1 Picea mariana
TCAGAGCAGACTAGGGGAAACATCTTGTTGAAAGAATGGGAGCGCAATATATCTGAAGGTAGACTACAAGCCAAGGAGATAAGAAAATCTTGTGAAGAAACTTTCGGTTTGTTAAATGGGATTTGGTTGGGTTCCGATGGTGAAAGTAGCATTGAGATACTGGGTCAGATCAATGCAGTCAAATATCTGCTAAATATCAAGGAAAATGAAGAAAGAGAATTAGCTGAAATATCACAAATAACCCAGACAGACATAGTTCAAATAGATAAATGGCTAATTAAACCAAGTATATTATTATGTTCTATCAGCGCCAAAGACCAGCAGGTGGAAGGAAAGTTGCCACGATTGGTGAAAGATTGTTATATTTTTTAGGCCAATAACCATGCAGAACCTTCTAAGCTGATATCACAGTTGGTGGAGAAGTGTGTTATTTGCACGGAGCATGCAAAGAGGTAGGTTTCTGGTACCAAATGAGGACAGAGATAAAGAAACGAAACATTTTAACTCCTTTGATTGTAACCAAAAACCTCTGGAACGATTGAGATTCCAGCATATAAAAATTTGTATAAATATACATTTTGTAGAAATAAAAGGGGCTGGACCTTTTTGGTCGATTGTAATAGAGGCTATCTTCTTTTTTTAGAATTAATACAAAGCAATCCGGAGAATCCTGATTCCGTCAAGACTGTGTTATGAGTTTGTTCTCTTTGTTATTCATATTCAATTTTATTTCGCTTGTATACATCTGATGAATGTTGCACTGCAATTTAGTAAAACTTCTACTGTGGTGGTTAAATTTTATTCATCTATATCGTTTACAATTTTTCCTCTGTATCGGCTAACAGAAGATACAAGACCTGTGAACCTTTAAGTTGTCATATTTTATGCTTCATCAGATTCCTTCTTAGTCTACTTTCTTCCTCTGTTTAAGGAGTGAGATTCTCCCTTGATAGGAGCCTTACTTTATAAACAGCTAAATGTTTTTCTCATATTTCACACACTATTTACTTCAAATATAACATAGTTACGGAAAAAGGCCTTTGGTTTGCATTTTGTCCTTAACATAAATTTCAAAGTTCTCTTTACAAGATCAAATTGACACAGCATAAAAACTTTCAGATTTCCTTCAAATTTTTTTGTTCCTCTATGACTGTCCTCGTTGTAAGACAACCTAATATTGAACCCGGTTTATCGGACCAAACCCATATTGCTTTAAATATTTTTGATACTATACTTAAAAAAGCCACCACCCGAGTAGAACTTGAGAGTTCATGGGCTGCAATTGAACGGGGTATAAACATCCAGGAACAGTTGGAAGCTAGACAACGATAACCTAGAAATTGACCCTAGCTTCCTTTCCCAAAGTTATACTCTCCTCCCTTTCTTTACACCTTACTAACTTTCAAATGCCTAGACACTGTACTTCTTAAAGCCTTAAGTACAGACTCTGGAACAATAGAAACAATTGTTGTTTGTATCACTCTACATGCAACACTGACATATTTTTTTCAAGATTTTCCAAAAGCTTTTAATACACTAGTTATATTTTCAAAGACATTATGTTTCACCTTTGTATCTTTTGTCGACTTTTGAATACCCAATAATGATGTAGCTTATTTTAACTTTCTTGACTTTAGTAGAAAGAGTAAAGTTGAGCTTTTACTATTACTGATTCATCTTTGAAAAAAGTATTATACATATTCTTAGTTCAATATCTTATATGATGCTTAGCTTCTTTCTTCCCAAATTTGTCAGTATCAACATTTTCTAATATTTCATCATCAATGTTGATAGATTCTCCTACATATTTCAATTTAAAGTTTATATTAAAAATAAAAACCTGAACATAAATTCACTAAACTCTATACAAGTGTTCATCTTTTATTATCTAAATTTATGTACATACCTGTAGGTGATTCGACTTCTGCTTCAATTTCGGTTTCAATGAATTCATCAACGTTATGAGAAAAATCTATTTATCTTTTTTGAAAAACATCAAATCCGAATTATAATCAATTATATTAAACAATAATTTGAATTTGAATTCTATATTTTTAATATAGACAATATGTGCATGCATACCTCATTGGACTTCTTCTTGTTGAAAACATCTATTTACATCATCATCGTTTCTTTCTTCAATATTTTCATGCTCTCGTTTATTTCTCCAATAATGCTCTTTCCTTTGTTTGTTATGGTGAGTTTCATATCAGGTGCGATCAAATTTTCTCTTGCGCAAACTTTTGTTTCCCATGAGTATAGTTATCTGTAAAAGTTTTTTAAAAAAATCAACATTTCAAAATAGTCTCACAAAAACTTCATTGTCACAAAAATTATTAAAAAATAATATCAATAATTTTATGTTCAACAAAGGCTTCACCTTGAAACAATGTTAAACAAATCCTTCACTTTGAAAAAATGTTCAACAAAGCCTTCACCTTGAAAAAATATTCAACAAAGCCTTCAATATATAAATTGTTACTCCAATAAAAACTTGAACTTCAAAAAAATAAAACTTTTTTTTGCATTCAAAACATCAACCACCTTGTTCAAAACAACGAAAAAAAATGATTCAAACCTTTTCTTAGGTGCTCTTAAAAACCATGAAATGAGCGAGTGAATTGTGTTAAATTGGTTCGAATGAAATCGTATTTATAAGATTTGGCACCAAGTGAAATGAAACGATGTGTCTCCTCATTTTTTTTTAGCTGACAAAATTCTCTCACCCACCTTTCAGCCAAGAGATCATTTTTTTGGCCAAAAAGAGAGGAAACCATTTGGTTTTTATGGATTCCGTTACAAAAATATATTTCGGCCAAAAAAATTTGTTTTGGCCGAAAGATTCTTTCAGTTGAAAACCAACGAATGAGAATGTTTGCAGAAACCTGAGAATTCCCTCTAGCTTACCTGAACTTTGGAGGTTGTGAACTCCTGCAAATAATAAAAATTTAGTTTCGAAATTAATACCAACATTTGCAAAATTGAATCTACTTTCAATGGATATAATTTTTTTTCATTTTCATTATTTTTATCTATTTTTATTTAATTTTATAAAAAAATCACTGCATAATATTTTCAAGTGACATTATGATTTAGGGAAATGAAATATCTATATCTCTAAAAATACACAGGTAAAAATTTATAAAAAAATATATTCAGAATCCTTAAACTGTTATTTTCAAAAGGGTATTTTTAGATTTTAATTTTAACTAAAAATTAAGATAGATGCAAGGTGGGGGGAAACATGTGTTTAAAATTTTCAACTTTTTCAGCTTGGTCAACTTCAAAAAATTCAAGAAATTATAATATTCATCTGTTAGATTCAAAATTATAGTCATAAGAAAATAGATTCTCTATAGATTGTTGCCGTATATTTCGTCTGTCAAAAAAAAATGTTTAATAATAGATACATTGTTGGGGGGGGGACATAACTCATTATCATTCCTTTCTTTTTCAAGGAACATACTATTAAACAATTCACAAAATGACATATCAAATCTCAATAAAAACAATTTGAAAATAGTCAGTGGAAAGCTAAAAAAATTCTTCACAAGTTTTGTTTTCACTGTAAAGTGAAATTATAAATAAAAAAAATACTTTTATATACCAAAAGTTGAAGAAATTTTGAAAATATAGTTTTGTTTTTCTCATAAAACAAGCAAAATAGACACGCATCTTCATGATTTTACCCAAGAATTTCAAAATCAAATAGAAAGTTCTTTTGGAATTATACACTTCTCCTATAGGAGGACATTGAAGGTTCTTGAAAACTTACCATCAGATCAAGAATGACCTTTTCTGGGAAGGTATTAAAAATAATGTTCAAAATTTTGGTTCTGAATGTGTGGTTTTCCAACAGAACAAGGGAGAGACAATCAAGACCCTAGGTATCCTACAACCATTATCTATACCAATTCCATGTTGGGAATAGGTTTCAATGGATTTTATTACAGGTCTACCCAAGTTCGAAGGAAAGAATTTCATCATGGTAGTAGTGGATCAAATCACAAAGTATGACAATGTTTTCTCCATTTATCCTCCTTTTAAATAAAGTATAATATGTATTGCATGCATGGAAACAATTTAGAAGTGGCATGGAATTCGTATGATCATTGTAAGTGGCAGCGATCCAATTTTCATTGGAAATTTTTGGACTAAATTATTTTCTTGTTTGAGTACTCAATTTTCTCACGACTCCTATTACCATCCTCAAACCAATGGGAAAATTAATATTGTGAATAAATATCTGTAAGGGTATATTCATTGCTTTGCATTTAATAAACAAACACAACGGGTCAAGAGATTTTCTTTGGAAGAATGATGGTACAATACATCCTTCCATATTTAACAAAAAAATCCCCATTTATGGAAGTTTATGGATATCATTCTCCATCCATCACATCACCCTTGAAAGGGAAAGAAAAAGTTCAAGTAGTAGAGGACATAGAGCACCAAAAAGAGGTTCTCAAACTATTGAACTAAAACTTGGTTATAACAGATAATAAGATGAAACAACGAGTAGATCAACATCACAACAAGAGGGAATTTGAAGTCGGGGATTGGATATTTTAGAGACTACATCGATACAAACTAATGTCCCTCGAGGAATGAAAGAAGGGAAATAAATTATCACCCAAGTATTATGGTCCTTATAATGTGTTGCACAGGACCAAAATTATGGCTTACAAATTGGAGTTGTCTCTGTGTTCACATGTACATATATTCTTCCATGTTTCTTACTTAAATATGGTAATCGATGACAAGATACCAATTCAAACTATTTTACTATAGATCCATGAAGAAGGAAAAATCATACTATAACTAGAAACAATCCTTGAAACAAGGGTTAAGTAGTTGTGAAATCGATTAGTTACTAAGTACCTCATCAAGTGGAAGAACCTACCAATATAAGAATTGACATGGGAATATGAGTTCTTCATGCTGAAACATCTGAAACTAATCAAGTGTTGAGGGAAACACTTGTTTTAATGGTTGTAGTGTGTTAATATCCTAAACAAATCCATGTGTTAAGCATAAATCACCATGTAAATCCCTAGATATTGAGTTGTTGTATTTCTATTATTATATTAGTATTGTCAGCTGGACCTTTTAATTGTAATTTTACCCTTGGTATATATATATATATATCAAGGAGACCCAATTTTAGGATCATCTCATCTTGTACATTTTTTCTATTGTAAAGGGAGGTTTCCCCCTTGAAGAGGATTCACATGCATTCTTCTCTCTTTATCAAGGTGTGGAGATACTTCTCTCTCTCTTTTTACACCATTTTGTTTTTTTTATGCATAACATTGAAGTTATCTCATATTGTAAAATTATGAAGCTCAATTTAGACATAAACATAGCTAATATCTTACAGTCTGAGAGAGGATTTTTTTCACACATCAAGTTGAGCACTTTCATGTGGTGATATAAAATTTAAATAAGAATATTCTAATGTTGGGTTAATAGGATCCTCTCTTTAGTAGGGAGATTATTTTATATTCATGAATTTTTTCTTCAATTACATTAATGCTCCTCTATTTGATGTTGGTTTCTCCCTCAAGAAATAATGCATAAATAAAAGGATTGTTGAGGCATTTTCTATACAAGGATATAAAAAATGAGAAGAAGTGAAATATTTTACCATGGCATAGGCTTAAAAAACCAAAATAGTATATGGTTTATGGGTTAAGAGATTTGATCTAATGAACAAATCCATTATAGAATTTTGTTTCTAGAGATTGTTGCAAAACCCAAATTCATTATGGAAAAGTATGTTGACTTCTATGTACTTCTTCAATGCCACCCTAGAGAAAATCATTAAATTATCACACCTTTATAAAGTTTCCTCAATCTAGAATAACATTACTATGAGGAAAATTGTTATGAGTTTTAATACCCCGATTTTGACCCCTAGAATGTAATATTTTAAATCATGTATTATTTGAGTGATGAGGTTATGTGACAAGAGTCAATCCATGTGGGATGATTTAAATTTCCCCATATGTAAATAATGAAAATGCGATGTAAATATTCTTAATGTTGAGTTGATGAAAACGAACCAACTAGTAAATTTGTATGAGCCCCAACAATAAGCTAGGATTATAGTGTGGTTGTTATATTTCCCATGATGTGCTTATGTACATAAAACAATTAATAAAAATATATATATAATAACATAATATCCACAAAAATGGTTTCTTAAGAAGAAACAAAGGTACCATGCCAAATACCACGAGAGGGGAAGAGGAAAGGGGGTGCACGAGTGATTTTACTGGACATTTGTCCTTTGGGAAGCACAACATTTTATTTCCCATTATTCCTTAAAAATTTGTCAAATCAATATTTGGGTTATCTGTGTCTTGTTGGATAATATCGCCATTGATGTCAAGGTGCAGATTTGGTTGAGCAGATTGTCATTGATGAAAAATGATAGAGAATTCTTGGTAGTTTAGGAACTACATGCAGTTGGAAGACACAACTGCTGAGATAGAAAACAAAGTGGAAGTTTCTAACATTGTGGGAAGAATTGTTGAATACCTTAGAGATGAAAGTGAACCATATATAAAAATGATAATGGAGACAATTGAAAAGGTAGTTTCCAACTTGGGTGCTTCATATATTGATGCTCATCTTGAGGATATTCTCATTGATGGAATACATTATTCTCATTGAGAGAAGACAAGTAACCACCAAGGAAATTCAATTCCCATAATAGATTGGTGATAAAAAATCAATGAACCTTTCCAATGACGGAGTTTGAAATGGAAAGAGAAATCAATGGAGAAGATTTGAATGTAAGGAAGATCGATGGTGACAAGTGGTACAATAGAAGTATGGGAAAGTAATTCTTATCTGTTAGATTAGCCAACAATGAATAAGAATCGTTGGACCGAATTTAGAATGATTTTGTAAAAAGTTCCAACAACCGACGGTGGTCTTGGGGAGATCTAGCCATCCATTTTAGATTCAGATCGAAGGACAAAAGTCACCTTGGAGGTTAAAATATATGAGGATATAAAGGAAGATATCAATATCAAATTTGAAGAGATCAACGACAAAGATTGAATGAGCCATTATATCAATGACTCTCATAATATCAAATATTGACCATCATAGGTTCTAAGGTTGATCCAAATAGATCTTTTAATGACAATGGTTGAGTTATTTTTCATGAGTTATTTAACCATTTAGGAATTGAATGAAAGAGGAAGAATTAATGAAGAAACATGGTAGGCATATAAACATATACATATCTATAAATAATCATAAATCAACAACAAACCATAACAAGAGAAGTTGATAATGAAGTTCGACAATCTCACCTACGTCTTCGGGCCTTTGTCTCAGTGGGTGAGGCTTTCTTATTTCTGTTCGAATCTTTAAAATTACATCATAATAGTGCCAAAAGGATTAAAAACTGATCTGGTCATTTTCTACCAGATCTCAAGAACCCAACAAAACTAATGGCATTGAAAACAGATGATTGAAGCTCCCAGAAATGGCCTGCAAAGGTGCTCTCCTCAATTGTTTCCCTTCATAAAAATGTCTTTGGCTCAACAATTATTTAGAATTTTCTTGTTCTGAACCTCCCTCCTTGGCTCCAAGAACCTCTGGTTTATATAGGCCTGAAGTTGGTAACAAAATCCCAACTTCCCCCCAAGATTTGGCCTCAAAAAGGGCCCAAGATCCTCCAAATATGGATTAAATCTCCCAAAACTGCTGAATAAATCAATAAAAATCATATCATATGGTACAAAACCCACTTTTGGTCTCAAATTAGGTGGATCCCTCTAAAATCTAGGCCCTAGTCACATGCACGCTATCCATGTGTCCAAGCGCCAAGCGCTAGTTCCTTAACCACTGACCCCTGGTCATTTGTAAGGCCATATGGCTCTAGCTCTATGCTCCATGCACAAATAGGTGGTAAGCCCCGACCCCTGGTCAAGTGCCCTGGTCGGCGGAATAGCCCAACCGACCGAGCATTAACCCCTTTACATGTGCCAAGTATCAAGGTAGGGACCCTGGTCATATGTCAATGTAATAGGACCGCAGGCTAACTCCAATTATGGTGCGTTGATTGTTATGGTAAGGGAGGATACCTATGGTATGGTTCTATGTTGCGTGTCAAGGGATGGGGCCTATCCCTAGCCCTATCCTTCGCCAACCAACTCTTCAAACAAACTTAAATATAATTTTTGTGCCTATGGTTAATAAGGACTTCCGTGGGCTGGCTGGTAGCCTGGCCTTGCCAAAGCGTTCCGACCTGAACCATAGGTCATGGGTTCGATTTCCGTTGAACCCATAAATTTTGCCACAAACCAATGACCAATAGATGGGTGCCACATGGCAGCTCGGGACTAGGTCATGTGGCACTATCACATTCACCCACTATCTTCCATGTGTCAAGCACTGATTTGTCCAACTATCAAATTGTGTTTTCCTAGTCAACATCCACTATACCTGCCACATGTTACCCTTGTAGTGGTGCCACATGTCATGATATGATTTTTCCACATCTGCACCTTCCCACGTCAGCACCAATTCACCCTGACACATCAGTTGTACAACCATATGGCCTGTAAAGTCAGCTGCCATGTCAACACTGTACAAATTGTATGGATTGTACAATCAACATTTTTTTTGCCTATTTGACGAAACGAACAGACTGTGATATATTTTACATACGACGTTCGTTTGAGCCCATTCAAGTTGTAGTGGGTTCGTATTGATGAGGTCTATGCACACGTCCATTTTTAATCCATTAGGAGAACATTGATTTTTAGGCCTTCCTGGACCCAATCTGACTCCTAGATCTAATTTTGGATAACACCTGCCCACTAAAGAAATTTTGGTCCTCCAAAAGGTTATAAAATGGACCTTACTGATTACATACTCATAAGGATAAAACAAAACACTATGTTGTTCAAAATGATGTTATAACAAGTCATCATTTCAATATGTGTGATTACATTAATGGAAGCAAAATACAATGAAGATGAGACATCCACTTCTGGAAAAACCAAGTGACTGTTTTCTTTCCTTAATGGTGTTCCTCTTTCTTCACTAGTAATGTCTCTTCCTTTGTGAGTACATGCATGATCTTTTTTCCTTCTTTGGACGAAGCTCTGGATTAAGCTTCCAACATTTAGCCTTTTGATGTCTACCCCTGTTGCAATAAGTGCAGTGGTTTTTCGGCCTCCAAGCTTGTTTTCCCTTCTCTTTCTTCCGTTGTGGAGTTGAGTCTTTATGTCGTGTCTCCTTCCTAGTAGACATAAATTTCCTGTACAAATATTGTCTCTTCCAACACTTTTCCAAACAATGCTTGGGTGAATGACAAAAAGTACAAGGATACATATTCCACAAGTTTTGGATTACATGATTATGCTTTTTATAATAAAAAAGATATTTGGAAAAACCATGACCATTATACCTTTCTTGCTGATCTTCACTTTTCTTTGTGGATGATTTTCATTCACTATCACCATCAAGGACTGATACACCACCGCCTTTGGTGAATTTTTCCTGCAATATCTTAAGTTGGTCATTTGAAGCATCACTTGCTTCCAATGTTTTGGAGCACTCTCCAATCTCCACTTTTCCATATCCCAATCCTAAATAACAAGGTCTTTCCACAACCCCTATGGGATTAACGATACCTTGGCCCTTATTTCCAAGGCCTTTTCATTCATAACCCATCTTGGTTAGAAATTTCAAACCTATACCTCTTGTATGTTTTTCAAAAGCACCAAAAGAACCATCTTGATGGGAACAATTTGAAATTGATGAATGACTTCCACTGCATACCTCATAGATGTTTTCTGAATTTGACGTAGAAGGAAATTCCTTCAATTCTTCTTTTCTTTTGTCATCCTTTGAATTTTTCCCTTGAACCGATCTCTTTCGTTCCAAGTAATCTTAATACAACACTTTCACCGTCTCTGACATGGAAAAGAGAGTTTTTGCATATCCTTCTCATCTTGCGAAATTCCCTCTTTAGATGCCATTTTCTCAACTGAGATGATATTTTCCTTGGTAAACATGCAAACTCAAAAACCAACCATCAACTAGCTCTGATACCACTTGATCCCAAAAGATCTTTTAACGACAATGATTGAGTTATTTAACCATTTGGGAATTGAATGAAAGAGGAAGAATTAATGAAGAAACATGGAAGCCATATAAACATATACAGATCTATAAATAAGCATAAAGCAACAACAAACCATAACAAGAGAAGTTGATAATGAAGTTCGGCAATTTCGCCTACATCTTCGGGCCTTTGTCTCAGTGGGTGAGGCTTTCTTATTTCTATTCAAAGATTTAAAAGTACATCATAATAGTGCCAAAAGGATTACAAACTAATATGGTCATTTTCTACGAGATCTCAAGAACCCAACAAAACTGACGACACTGAAAACGAAAGAACAAAGCTCCCAAAAATGGCTCGCAAAAGTACTCTCCTCAATAGTTTCCCTGCATAAAAATGGGTTTGGATCAACAATTATTCATCATTTTCTTGTTCTAAACCCTCCTCCTGGGCTCCAAGAACCTCTGGTTTATATAGGCCCGAATTGTTTAACAAACTCCCAACTTGCCCCCAAGATATGGCCTCAAAAAGGTCCCAAGATCCTCCAAAAATGGATTAAATCTCCCAAAATTACTAAATAAATCAACAAAAAACATATCATATGATATAAAATCCACTTTTGGGCTCAAATTAGGCATAGCCCCTCGAAATCCGGTCCCTGGTCGCATGCGCGCTATCCATGTGTCCAAGCACCAAGCACTAGTTCCTTAACCGTCGACCCCTGGTCATTTGTAAGGCCATATGACCCTGGTTCTATGCTCCATGCACAAACAAGTGGTAAGCCCCAACCTTCGATCAAGCACCCTAGTCGGTCGGCTAGCCCGACCGACTAGGTGTTAACCCCTTTACGCATGCCAAGTATCAAGGTAGGGACCAATGTCATATGGCAATGTAATTGGACCGCAGGCTAAATCCAGTTATGGTGCGTTGATTGTTATGGTAAGAGAGGAGACCTATGGTATGGTTCTATGTTGCACGTTAATTCATCTGCCAACCAACTCTTCAAACAAACTTAAATATAATTTTTTCACCTATGGTTAATAAGGACTTCCTTGGGTAGGCTGGTAGCTCAGCCCTGCCAAAGCATTCCCACCCAGACAATAGGTCATAGGTTCGATTCCCATTGAACCCATAACTTTTTCCACAAACCGACAACCAATAGAGGGCTGCCACATGGTAGTCTAGGACTTGGCCATGTGGCACCATCACATTCACCCACTATCTGCCATGTTTCAAGCACTGATTCATCTAACTGTCAACTCGTGTCTGCCCAGTCAACATCCAGTGTATCTTCCACGTCATCCCATGACACGTGTCACCCTTGCAGTGGTGCCACATCTTCCACATCTGCACTTGCCCACATCATTGCCAACACACCCTGCCACGTCAACTGAACGTCTGTACGGCCTATACAATCAGTTGTACGACCGTACAGACTATACAGTCAGCTGCCACATCAGCACTGTATGAATTGTAGAGTCAGCATTGTTTTTCCCTATTTGATGAAACAAACATAGCAATATATTTTGCATATGAAGTGTTGTGTTCATATCGACGAGGCCTACGCACACATTCGTTTTGAAGCCATTCTGAGAACTTTTATTTTTAGGCCTTCCTGGATCCAATTCTGGATCAAAGGTGTTGAATGTTTGTTAAATGAAGAGATACGTCAGTTGACATAAGAACCCCCACATAGGAGATGGAATTTGGAAGGTGGGGTCCCACAACATACGGTCTTTGTGTCAAATATTTGAACACAAATCGACGTTAGAGATTATATAAGCCACCACATCAATGATCTAGATTAATATTTGTAAAGGGGAGGAGACTAGCACAAGTGGCATAATTTACCATTGATATAAAGGCTATATCAACTGTCCTAAAAAATTGTAGGCACTCAACTAGCAAAAATTTTAATAATGAGGCACCCCCTCACAATTTTGACATTTGATAGAAAGAAAAGACACGCATCAGCATATTTTTTATTGTGACTCCCCCCTTGAGATCCAATTCAAGGGTTCATCCCCCTTGCAATAAAGACCATGGTCCTAGGCACTTGGTCCTATGTCAATTGGGATAATTCAAGTAGCAAAGGAAAATAAGTCTCAGAGGATTATGCACGGTGTGAAACAATTCAATGGTGGATTTTCCACTAGTTGGATCAAAGAATCACTGGGTCCACTTCCAACATTAATAAAGTCCATGTATAGTCTAATTAAACCGTATTTATATGTATTTATGATGATGAGAATATTAAGCATGGTTGTGAAGATGAAGTAACAAAAAGGTGAGAGTTATTAATATGGTGATTTTGGGCTAATGAAAGAACGAAGAATTGGGATGAATATTGTTTTTTGAATACAGAGATAAAGGAGAGAGTTTTCGTGGTGGTGTAACAAGGAAGATGGAATTATGGGCATTCTAAGGGACTGAAGACTTGTAATGTCCATTGAATTTTTAGGGAAATGATTGAAAGGTATGGCGACATAAAATTTATAGGAGTAATTTTGGTGAACAAGAGCACTATTAGGGAATAAAGATTGCAACAAGATTAAGGAGAAATTTACTAAGAAGATCTGGTGAAATTATGATAGTTCTGTACAGAACTAACTCTGTTCTGGAAGCTTTTGAAAGACATTTTTAGATCAAGAAGAATAATATAAATGCAATACAAAAATTTCTTGTGAACAAATGCACAAATAAGGGTGGCACGGTGGAGCAAGGAAAGATTGTGTTACATCTCATTCAACAGCTTGGTGCATGTGAACAAAAAATATGTAGGTTGGTTCCTACATGCCGATTTGGTTCTCATAAGAGGATTGGTGTGCTCATTCAATTGTAGGTAGGTGCCTAAATTATGAGTTAGTGCTCATAAGAGGATTAGTGTCCTCATTCAATTGTAGGTTGGTGCATGGATTATGAGTTGGTGCTCATAAGAGGATTAGTTTCCTCATTCATTTGCAGGTTGGTGGCTGAATTATGAGTTAGTTCTCATAAGAAGATTGGTGTACTCACAAAAGATTGTTTATACGCAAATTGGCATTTATCTACAAAATGATTTCAAGGTTTTCACAGTTTGGGTTTCCACTTCTATATTTGTGAATGTGTTGATTAACGTATGTGATTATGATGATTATATTTTTGATATGAATGTCTGCAATCATAATTTCTAATATGCTTTAAATCAGCGATAATTTTAAGGATGAAAAATTATATTAAAATGTAGAAATATGGGTTAATCTTACTAGTCCTTAAAATGAAAAATGTAAAATGTTTCGTGATTTTTTAGTAAAAATATTCAAATTTCTAAGATTTAATATAGTTTCTATAAAAAAATTGGCAATTTTTAAGGTAAAAAATATTTATTCTATGGAATCTGGGCGAATTTGTTTTAGAAAAAATGGAAATTGGCAAATCATTTTTTGGGAAAACCATGGAAAATTAGCTCATATGCGAAATTTAGCCCCTAAAATAATCTATTCTTTAAATCAGTTTAGAGGAAAAAAGAGTTAAAATATGAAGTATTGATTCACCCCCCCACATCTCATTATTATTGAACATTTCAACAATTGGGATCAGAGCGGGTTCCTTCAACAACACTCTAACCACTGGAAGGAAGATCACATGGATAAACAAGAGAGACTACTCTTAAGAAAATCTCAATACTTTGATGAACAAATTATTCCTTATGGAGCATGAGAATGAGAGTGTACTGGCAGTCACTAGGGTATGATGTCTGGGAATCAGTCAACAATGGTTGTAAAAATCCAAGAAATGCATTATTTGATATAGGTGTAAAGAATCTCATAGACAACAATGAAAAATCCATGAATGCAATTCTCAAAGAATTATCAAAATTAGAATTCACCAAATTTCTACACTAGAAATTAGCAAAGGAGATGTGGGATAAACTACAAAACAACTATCAAGGAGATGATAAAGTCAAACAAGAAAAACTACAAACTCTTAGGAGTCAATTTGAAATCCTGAAGATGGATGAAGAAGAAAACATTGCAATATACCTTCTACGTGTGGATGGAATTGTAAACATCATCAGTGGTTTGGGGGAAACGATTGATGAGAAATTCATTGTGCAAAAAGTACTCAAATCACTTCCTATGAGATACAATCCTAATATATCAACTCTTGAAGATATAAAATATTTCGACAAATCATAATTAATAATGGATGAGTTGCATGAAATTATTACAGCCTATTATATGTGAATACGACAAGAAGAAATACCTAAATGAGAAGAAAAATTCAAAGCCTCAAAGAAGACCAACAAAAGAAATTAAAGATCACGTGACAACTCCAATGACGATTCTGATACAGAAGAATCCAACTCTGTAAGAAGGCTCCAGAGAGGAACTGGAAAATAAAAATGCAAGCTTCCTTTCAAATGTTTTAATTGTGGTGATGTAGGACACTTTTCTACCAAATTCCCTCGTAATAAAAATAGGGACAACAAAAATAAAGATTATTTTAACCCCAATGAAAGAAAAAAGGGTAAAACTCAAAGGAACAAATACTTCTAGAAACAAAAGAAGAATCTCTATTCCAAAGAGAACAATTATTGATCTCCTAAAAGTGATGAAGATATTGAAGAAGATGTTTTGTTCATGGCCCAAGAATCGCATTCCAATGAAGATGAATACAATGAAAACATCCCAAAAACTAGATAAAATGATGATGTGGATGTTGATCTTGAAGGAGAATTACTTTATTCCCTAGATGAAATAAAAAGGCTCGAAAGAAAGAATAGACAGTTGAAGGAAGAACTGTCACACAATTCTGATCTGGTTTCTCAACTAGAAGAACATAAGAAAGTTGAAGAGGAAATAATGAGTCAACTGCAGAACAAAGAAGAAGATTGTGAGAAACATGAAAAAGAAAATGTTTCCCTAATGAAGGAAATCAACATACTTATAGTTGAGCTGAAAAACAATAAAAAAATTGAACAAAGTTCCATGATGTTAGACAATATGATCAATAACCAAAGATCACCATTCGACAGAATTGGACTTGGTTATAATCCCAACCCCACATTACAAAGAACCAAGGAAGAACTTAAGAGTTATGTTATGGCACTGAACAATCCCATTGAACGTAATGAGAACGCCAATGAAACAAACTATGATCAACATAATTCATTTGTCCTTCACAAGAATAATGAATTCAGAAAGGTGATGACACCAAGAAGACCTACTATGAACAGGTATGAATATCTCTTTCTTGGTAACTATTTTTCATGCAACAATTTTCGACATAAGGAAACAGATTTCAAAGCATATCCAAGAAATGACCAAAGAAGAAATGGAGGCATGTACAATTCTCCAAGAAATAATTATGTGAACAACAAATTCAAAAATCTCGTTGACAACAGAAACAATAATTCATTTTATCCACTATTTAACTACCATATTGAATGTTATAAATGCCATAGTTTTGGCCATAATGCTTAGGATTACAAAAATTGGACACAAGCCCCTATTGAAAAACATAATGTTGTTAGAAATACCACCAAAGTATGGAATAATAAGCAAGAGAAGAGTTCTCGTGAAGAATGTGATTTAGAAATGCATGCTCAAGACAAAGAAAGCTATTGGTACATAGATAGTGGATGCTCAAGGCATATGGCTAGTGATAAAAAAAATCCCTTAAGCTAAAGAGAGATAATGGAGGAAGTGTTTCATTTGGAGATAATAAATATGCCAAGATAATTGGGAAAGGTAAAGTTAGACTTGGAAGTTAGAAGACCACAACATAAAACATTCTTCTAGTTGAATATTTAAAGCATGACCTTCTAAGTGTCATCTGACTGTGTGACCAGGGACACACACTCCGTTTTAACTCCAAGGAATGAAAATAAGAAAAGAAGACATTGGAAGATTGGTAGAAACAACTATCAGAACTCCAAACAATGTATACATTCTAAATAAAATTGGAAGAGAAGTATGTTGTGTGGGACAGACAGATGAAAACTGGTTATGGCATACGAGAATGGGAAATTGAAGATTTGAAAACTTATTCAAGGTCAGTAACAACCACATAGTAAGAGGCATGACAAAAATCATTAGTCCCTCAAACCCAATTTGTAAACATTGTCAACATGGGAAACAAACAAGAGTGAGATTTAGAACCAAGGAATATTCAGCGTCATGACCATTGGAACTCATCAACACTCATCTTTGTGAGACAACCAAATAACAAAGTTTGCAACGTAACCATTACTTCATGTCATTCATTGATGATTACACAAGAATGGCTTGGGTATCCTTTCTCAAGGATAAATTAGAATCCTTTGGGAGGTTTAAAGAATTCAAAGCATTAGTTGAAAATGAAACAGATTTGAAGATCAAATTCCTAAGGTCAGATAATGGAGGAGAATTTACCTTAGATAAGTTTAATGAATTTTGTGAAGATCATGGAATAAGAAGACACTTCTCAACTGCAAGAATTCCTCAACAAAATGGAGTGGATGAAAAGAAAAACAAGAATGTACAAGAAATGGCCAGAACTATGCTAAATCAAGCTAAACCATTAGATATATTTTGGAGGGATGCAATCTACACAACTATCTATATTCTGAATAGAGCACAACTTTGAGCTAATAGTGAAGAAAATCCACATGATTTGTGGAAAGGAATGCCAAAAAATGTCGAACACCTTAAGGTTTTTGGAATAAAATAATACATAAAAAGAGATGATGAAAACCTTGGAAAGTTTGACTCCAAATGTGATGAAGGTATTTTTCTTGGGTACTCCTCTCAAAGAAAATCTTATAGATGTTTAAATATGAGATTAGAAAAAATTGTTGAAAGTGAAAATGTAAGAGTGGATGATGAAAATCCTGGAAGGATCAAGGTGCAAACAAATGATTAGCCAACAAAAACAAGATATAGTGATGAAGAGAAAGACAATGAGGAAGATAATGTAGAAGAAAAAGAAGAGGAAGCTCCTAGATAAGAAACAAAGGCCCCCTTGAGATATGTTCAAAAGAACCACCCTGAAGAAATTGTTCTTGGTGATAACAACAAAGGTATCCAAACGACAAGGAAATTGGTAAGATTTCTAGAACATGTAAATATGTCTTTGTTGTCTAAAATAGAACCCAAGAACTTAGAGGAAGTTATCATAGATAAAACCTGTGTTAATGTTATGAATGAATAATTAGACCAGATTGAGAAAAATGAAACTTGGGAGCTAGTTCCTAGACCAAAAGAGAATAATGTAATTGCAACTAAGTAGGTATTTAGAAACAAACTAAATGAGGATGGACAAGTAGTGAGAAATAAGGAAAGGTTGATATGTAAAGGCTATGCTCAAGTTGAAGGTGTAGAATTTGATGAAACGTTTTCTCCAATAGCCATACTAGAAGCCATAAGAATGTTCTTGACATTTGCAAGATACAAGAGTATCAAAGTTTATCAGATGGATGTTAAATCTGCATTTCTAAATGGAAATTTGGAAGAGGAAGTATTCATTGAACATCTCGAGGGATTTCAGCTGATAGAAAATCAAGCTTATGTGTGGAAATTGAATAAATCCCTCTATGGTATAAATAAATCACCTATATCTTGGTACTCAAGGCTTGATAAGTACATACAACAACAAGGTTTCAAGAGAGGAACCACATAAAGTAATTTTTTCCTCAAAGAAGAAAATAGAATTATGATTATCATTATGGTCTATGTAGATGATATCATCTTTGGAAGAAATTTTGATGATTTGAGTTAAAGGTTTTCAAAAGACATGTAAAACGAATTTGAGATGTCCATGCTAGGTAAGTTATCCTTCTTATTAGGACTACAAATTTCTTAGTCAAACAAAGGTATATTAATTTCTCAGATAAAATATATCAAGGAGATGTTAAAGAAGTTCAATATGGAAGACTACAAGCCTGTCAGTAGTCCAAGGATTACAGGCTGCAAGTTGAGAAAGGATGATGAATCACCAGAAGCAAAACACACCATGTATAGATCAATGATTGGTATCCTTTTATATGTAACTGCATCAAGGCTTGATGTCATGCAATTTGTTGGATTAGTTGCAAGATTTCAATCTACACCAAAATAATCACATGTGGTGGAAGTCAAAATAATTCTGAGATACCTAAAGGTACAATGGATTTTTCACTGTGGTATCCAAAAGGAGAAGAATTGACCCTAAAAACATACACTAATGTAGATTGGGTAGGTATTTATGATGATAGGAAGATCACAAGTTGATCCAGATTTAGGAACATAACAAAATGATTAACAGACTGAATATCATAAACATAGAGATAGGAAGAATAACACAAATATCCAGTGAACAATATCTTCTATTAAATAAAGAAATAGGCTGAAACTGTAAAACTGCATAACTGAAACTCGCTCGAATGGTGGTATCTATCTTTGAGAAGAGATGTGGATGCTACGTGCATCTGTCTGAGAAGAATGGATTATAATGAGGCTCCTGAGGCCCTTTTCATATTACTCATGAATGCCAAAACCCTAGACATCCAAAAAACTAACCTTGGAAGGTGAAACGCCAAAATTCATGTGGGCCCTGTGGGTAAGTTGGTGTAATTTGGTACCTAAACTTCATAGGGTCATAAATTTTTCATACGACCTCTGTTTTAGGTGCGTGATATCCCGTTGGAAAGGTATTTCAGAGAATTACACATTCTTCCATCAGACTCTGACTTTGTATACAGTCTGACTATGGCGAGTCAAAAAATAATGTTTAGGGCCCCAAAACATCCCTGGAAGTACAACATGATGTGCTGACATGAAAATGTACAAAATAATCCAGTTGGATTAGGTGAAAGGCCACCCGTATCCACATGGAGAATGTGTGAGTCTTCAAAAATCCCCATAAGTGTATAACTCACAATTATAAAGTAGTACATAAAGACGTGTTGAATAAAAAATAGACACGGGGAGCGAGTTGGAATAGGTGGGTGGCCACCAATATCCATCTGGATCAATCCTCCCCCCTTAGGAAGCCATGGTATCCATTTCATTGATTTCCCCCATCAGGTGAGGAAACTTCTTCTGGATTTGGACCCGAGTGAGCCACTTGCCTTGGTGTAGGAGTTTCCCTGCCTTGACAACCTGATAAAGTTGGATCCATTGCTGGTGAGTGCCCTTGAACTGTGTGTCCACTATCTGGTCATTGGAAGCTTGTTCCATGCAGTCAGGGTTGAGATCTATTGGTATCATTTGTTCGGCGATCTCAGAGGTGTCCAATAATGGTGGAAAATATGGTCGAAGGAGGTCCACATTGAATACTGGATGCTGACCAAGGAAGGGTGGAGTGTTGAGCTCAAAACAATTTCTACCCATAGCCTTGGTGATAGTGTAAGGCCCATAACGAAGTGGGTGACTCTTTCGATGGGGCTCGATGAGACCCTCCTTCTAAAAATGTAACTAGACTTTGTCGTCAACCTGAAACTGGTTTGGTACCATGTGTTAATCATGGTGTTTCTTGTACTTAGCATTGGATTTATGAAAAATCTCCTGGACCTGTTGGTGGATGTCTTGAATTTTCTTAATGAATCTAGTTTCTTTGTCAATCGCAGATTGATCAGGGGAAGAGTCTATCTGTGCGGTGGAAAGAATAAGTGAAACATCAATGGGTCCTAAGGGTTAGAATCCCAGACCCACTTGAAATGGGATATGGCTGATGGAACTATGGAGAGACCTGTTGTAAATGTGTTGGACATATGGGAGACTCTCGTCCCATGTTTGGGGATTCTTAGAATTGTACAAGTGTAGGATGTGAAAAATCATATGATTGTTTGGAAATTGGTTTGGGGGGTGGAAAGTAGTGGATTTTGTGAGCTTGGTGTCCAACAGAGACCAGAGACTTGACCAAAAGGTGATTAGGAACCTACTATCTCGGTTGGAGATGATGGTCTGTGGTATCCCAAAGTGGACCCAAACTCGTTCAAAGAAGATCTTGGAAGTATTTTCCACTGTGATATTCTTCTGACATGATGTTAGGATGGCCATCTTCGAAAACCGATCAACGACCACAAACACACAATCATTTTCGTGCTTGGTGGACGACAAACCAGACATGTAATCTATGGATATGGATTCCCATGGATTCTCGGGAATAGGAAGAGGGGTGTATAATCCTTGCTTATTTATGGCTATCTTGGAAATGGTGTAGGAAATGCAAGACCTGATATACTTGCTGACATCCTGTCGGATTTTTGGCCAATAAAATGTTTCTAAAGAATAGCCACAATTTTCTCTACGCCAAAGTGTCCTGCCACCCGACTGTAGTGGGCTTCCCAAATCATCTTTGCATGCTCACTTGTAGGAACACAGAGATGGTCCAGGTGGCATAAGAGTCTGTCCTGAATGTGAAAATCAATGACAGTGGCGCCTGTACCCAAGAGATGATATGTGGTGGTGAAGTCCAGATCATTTTGGTAAAGTTGGGGCCACTCTGATGTTTCATATCCACGGGAATGGAGAAAAGTGGTGAGTGCAGCCACAGGAGGTTGACTAAGGAAGTCAATGACACAATTGGAGATACATTTATTATACTTTATGTTGAGATGGAACTGTTGCAGGAAGGTGGACCACTTCTGATGGAAGTCATTCTGCAATTTCCCCTGTGTTTGTATGAACTATAGGGGCTTGTGATTAGTGTGTATATGATCGTCTCTTTCCCCAGAATGTAATGTTTCCACTGACAACAGGCTTGGACAATGGAATACATTTCCTTATCATAGGTGGGGTATTTCCAGACAATATCAAAGAGTGTATCACTATGTTATGCCACAGGATGCCCATGCTAAGTGAGAACTGCACCCACAACATAGTCAGATGCATCAGTCTCAATATCGAAAGGTTGTTGCAGATCGGGTAAGGAGAGTACTGGAGCTGAGCACAAGTGATGTTTTAGATCATTGAATTCTCATTGTTTCTCCTTCCCCCACATGAAATTATCCCTACCACCACCCTTGGTCACCTGATTGAGGGCCCAGGAAATATGGGAGAATCCCAACATGAACCGTCGGTAGAAATTGGCTAGTCCCAAGAAGATCTAAAGATTGGTTAGTGTGGTCAGGGATGGCCAGTCATGAATGACTTGGATCTTAGCTGGATCAATATTTACTCCATGCTTATCAAAAATATAGCCCAGGTATTGGACCATGTTCATGCCTAAAGAGCATTTTTCCAAGTTGGCATAAAGCTTGTGTTGTCGCAGAGTGATCAAACCTATTGAATATGGTGCATGTGCTCCTCCCACATTCTGTTGAAGATGAGGATGTCATCCAAATATACTACCACAAAGGATTTGGTGAAGGGTCTCAATACATCATCTATCAATCTCATGAAAGTG
>JASDQU010244638.1:60370-70590 GCA_032191745.1 Picea mariana
ACTCTTGAAGATATAAAATATTTCGACAAATCCTAATTAATAATGGATGAGTTGCATGGAATTATTACAACCTATTATAAGTGAATACGACAAGAAGAAATACCTAAATGAGAATAAAAATTCAAAGCCTCAAAGAAGACCAACAAAAGAAAATAAAGATCATGTGACAACTTCAATGACGATTCTGATACAGAAGAATCCAACTCTGTAAGAAGGCTCCAGAGAGGAACTAGAAAATAAAAATGTAAGCTTCCTTTCAAATGTTTTAATTGTGGTGATGTAGGATATTTTTCTACCAAATTCCCTCCTAATAAAAATAGGGACAACAAAAATAAAGATTATTTTAACCCCAATGAAAGCAGAAAGGGTAAAACTCAAAGGAACATATACTTCTAGAAACAAAAGAAGAATCTCTATTCCAAAGAGAACAATTACTGATCTCCTGAAAGTGATGAAGATATTGAAGAAGATGTTTTGTTCATGGCCAAAGAATCAAATTCCAATGAAGATGAATACAATGAAAACATCCCAGAAACTAGATAAAATGATGATGTGGATGTTGATATTGAAGGAGAATTGCTTTATTCCCTAGATGAAATAAAAAGGCTCGAAAGAAAGAATAGACAATTGAAGCAAGAACTATCACACAATTCTGATCTGGTTTCTCAACTAGAAGAACATAAGAAAGTTGAAGAGGAAATAATGAGTCAACTGCAGAACAAAGAAGAAGATTGTGAGAAACATGAAAAAGAAAATGTTTCCCTAATGAAGGAAATCAACGTACTTATAGTTGAGTTGAACAACAATAAAAAAATTGAACAAAGTTCCATGATGTTAGACAATATGATCAATAACCAAAGATCACCATTCGACAAAATTGGACTTGGTTACAATCCCATCCCCACATTACACAGAACCAAGGAAGAACTTAGGAGCTATGTTATGGCCCTGAACAATCCCATTGAACGTAATGAGAACACCAATGAAACAAACTATGATCAACATAATCCATTTGTCCTTCACAAGAATAATGAATTCAGAAAGGTGATGACACCAAGAAGACCTACTATGAACATGTATGAATATCTCTTTCTTGGTAACTATTTTTCATGCAACAATTTTCAACATAAGGAAATAGATTTCAAAGCATATCCAAGAAATGACCAAAGAAGAAATGGAGGAATGTACAATGCTCCAAGAAATAATTATGTGAACAACAAATTCAAAAATCTCGTTGACAACAGAAACAATAATTCATTTTATCCACTATTTAACTACCATATTGAATGTTATAAATGCCATAATTTTGTCCATAAAGCTTAGGATTACAAAAATTGGACACAAGCCCCTATTGAAAAACATAATGTTGTTAGAAATACCACCAAAGTATGGAAGAATAATCAAGAGAAGAGTTCTCGTGAAGAATGTGATTTAGAAATGCATGCTCAAGACAAAGAAAGCTATTGGTACATAGATAGTGGATGCTCAAGGCATATGGCTAGTGATAAAAAAAAATCCCTTAAGCTAAAGAGAGATAATGGAGGAAGTGTTTCATTTGGAGATAATAAATATGCCAAGATAATTGGGAAAGGTAAAGTTAGACTTGGAAGTCAGAAGGCCACAACATAAAACATTCTTCGCGTTGAATATTTAAAGCATGACCTTCTAAGTGTCATCTGAATGTGTGACCAGGGAAACACACTCTGTTTTAACTCCAAGGAATGAAAATAAGAAAATAAGACATTGGAAGATTGGTAGAAACAACAATTAGAACTCCAAACAATGTATACATTCTAAATAAAATTGGAAGAGAAGTATGTTGTGTGGGATAGACAGATGAAAATTGGTTATGTCATACGAGAACGGGAAATTGAAGCTTTGAAAACTTATTCAAGGTCAGTAACAACCATGTAGTAAGAGGCATGAAAAAAATTATTAGTCCCTCAAACCCAATTTGTAAACATTGTCAACATGGGAAACAAACAAGAGTGAGATTTAGAACCAAGGAATATTCAGCATCATGACCATTGGAACTCATCCACACTCATCTTTGTGAGCTAACCAAATAACAAAGTTTGCAACGTAACCATTACTTCATGTCGTTCATTGATGATTACACAAGAATGACTTGGGTATCCTTTCCCAAGGATAAATTAGAATCCTTTGGGAGGTTTAAAGAATTCAAAGCATTAGTTGAAAATGAAAAATATTTGAAGATCAAATTCCTAAGGTCATATAATGGAGAAGAATTCACCTTAGATAAGTTTAATGAATTTTGTGAAGATCATGGAATAAGAAGACACTTATCAGCTGCAAGAATTCTTCAACAAAATGGAGTGGATGAAAAGAAAAACAAGAATGTACAAGAAATGGCCATAACTATGCTAAATCAAGCTAAACCATTAGATATATTTTGGAGGGATGCAATCTACACAACTGTCTATATTCTGAATAGAGCACAACTCTGAGCTAATAGTGAAGAAAATCCACATGAATTGTGGAAAGGAATGCCAAAAAATGTCGAACACCTTAAGGTTTTTGGAATAGAATGATACATAAAAAGAGATGATGAAAACCTTGGAAAGTTTGACTCCAAATGTGATGAAGGTATTTTCCTTGGGTACTCCTCTCAAAGAAAATCTTAAAGATGTTTAAATATGAGATTAGAAAAAATTGTTGAAAGTGAAAATGTAAGAGTGGATGATGAAAATTCTGGAAGGATCAAGATGCAAACAAATGATGAGCCCACAACAACAAGATATAGTGACGAAGAGAAAGACAATGAGGAAGATAATGTATAAGAATAAGAAGAGGAAGCTCCTAGATAAGAAACAAAGGCCCCCTTCAGATATGTTCAAAAGAACCACCCTGAAGAAATTATTCTTGGTGATAACAACAAAGGTGTTCAAATGAGAAGGAAATTGGTAAGATCGCTAGAACATGCAAATATTTATTTGTTGTCTAAAATATAACCCAAGAACTTAGAGGAAGTTGTCATAGATAAAACCTGTGTTAATGTTATGAATGAATGATTAGACCAGATTGAGAAAAAAGAAACTTGGGAGCTAGTTCCTAGACCAAAAGAGAATAATGTAATTGCAACTAAGTGGGTATTTAGAAACATACTAAATGAGGATGGACAAGTAGTGAAAAATAAGGAAAGGTTGATATGTAAAGGCTATGCTCAAGTTGAAGGTGTAGAATTTGATGAAACTTTTTCTCCAATAGCCATACTAAAAGCCATTAGAATGTTCTTGGCATTTGCAAGATACAAGAGTATCAAAGTTTATCATATGGATGTTAAATTTGCATTTCTAAATGGAAATTTGGAAGAGGAAGTATTCATTGAACATCTCGAGGGATTTCAGCTGATAGAAAATCAAGATTATGTGTGGAAATTGAATACATCCCTCTATGGTATAAAGCAATCACCTAGATCTTGGTACTCAAGTCTTGATAAGTACATACAACAACAAGGTTTCAAGAGAGGAACCACATAAAGTAATTTTTTCCTCAAAGAAGAAAATAGAAATATGATTATCATTATGGTCTATGTAGATGATATCATCTTTGGAAGAAATTTTGATGATTTGAGTTAAAGGTTTTCAAAAGAAATGTAAAACAAATTTGAGATGTCCATGCTAGGTGAGTTATCCTTCTTATTAGGACTACAAATTTCTTAGTCAAACAAAGGTATAATAATTTCTCAGAAAAAATATATCAAGGAGATGTTAAAGAAGTTCAATATGGAAGACTGCAAGCCTGTCAATAGTCCAATGATTACATGCTGCAAGTTGAGAAAGGATGATGAATCACCAGAAGCACAACACACCATGTATAGATCAATGATTGGCATCATTTTATATGTAATTGCATCAAGGCTTGATGTCATGCAATTTGTTGGATTAGTTGCAAGATTTCAATCTACACCAAAATAATCACATGTGGTGGCAGTCAAAATAATTCTGAGATACCTAAAAGGTACAACGGATTTTTCACTGTGGTATCCAAAAGGAGAAGACTTGACCCTAAAAATATACACTAATGTAGATTGGGTAGGTATTTATGATGATAGGAAGATCACAAGTTGATCCAGATTTAGGAACATAACAAACTGATTAACAGACTGAATATCATAAACATAGAGATAGGAAGACTAACAAAAATATCCAGTGAACAATATCTTCTATTAAATAAAGAAATAGGCAAAAACTGTAAAACTGCATAACTAAAACTCACTCGAATGGTGGTATCTATCTCTGAGAAGAGATGTGGCTACTACTTGCATCCGTCTAAGAAGAATGGATTACAATGAGGCTCTTGAGGCCCTTTTCATATTACTCATGAATGCCAAAACCCTAGACATCCAAAAAACTAACCTTGGAAGGTGAAACGCCAAAATTCATGTGGGCCCTGTGGGTAAGTTGGTGTAATTTGGTACCTAAACTTCCTAGGGTCATAAATTTTTCATACGACCTTCTTTTTAGGTGCGTGATATCCCGTTGGAAAGGTATTTCAGAGAATTACACATTCTTCCATCAGACTCTGACTTTGTCTACAGCCTGACTATGGCGAGTCAAAAAAATAATGTTTAGGGCCCCAAAAAAGCCCTGGAAGTACAATAAGATGTGATGACATGAAAACATACAAAATAATCCAATTGGATTAGGTGAGAGGCCACCCGTATCCACAAGGAGAATGTGTGAGGCTTCAAAAATCCCCATAAGTGTAGAACTCACAATTATAAAGTAGTACATAAAGACGTGTTGAATAAAAAACGGACACAGGGAGCTAGTTGGAATAGGTGGGTGGCCACCAATATCCATCTGGATCAATCCTCCCCCTTTAGGAAGCCATGGTATCCATTGTGTTGAGTTCCTCCATTAGGTGAGGAAACTTCTTCTGGATTTGGCCCCGGGTGAGCCACTTGCCTTGGTGTAGGAGTTTCCCTTCCTTGACAACCCGATAAAGTTGGATCCATTGCTGGCGAGTGCCCTTGACCTATGTGTCCACTATCTGGTTAGTGGAATTTTGTTCCATGCATTCAAGGTTGAGATATGTTGGTGTCAGTTGTTCGACGATCTCATAGGTGTCCATTAATGGTGGAAAATATGGCCGAAGGAGGTCCACATTGAATATTGGATGTAGACCAAGGAAGGGTGGAGTGTTGAGCTCAAAACAATTTCTACCCATAGCCTTGGTGATAGTGTAAGGTCCATAATGAAGTGGGTGACTCTTCTGATGGGGCCCGATAAGACGCTCCTTCTACAAATGTAACTAGACTTTTTCACCAACCTGAAACTCGTTTGGTACCATGTGTTGATCATGGTGTTTCTTGTACTTAGCATTGGATTTATGAAAAATATCCTGGACCTGTTGGCGGATGTCCTGAATTTGCTCAATGAATCTGGTGTCTTTGTCAATCGCAGATTGATCAAGGGAAGAGTCTATCTGTGCGGTGGAAAGAGGAAGTGCAACATCAATGGGTCCTAAGGGTTAGAATCCCAGACCCACCTGAAATGGGCTATGGTCGGTGGAACTATGGAGATACCTATTGTAAATGTGTTGGACATATGGGAGACTCTCGTCCCATGTTTGAGGATGCTTAGAATTGTACATGCACAAGATGTGCACAATCATCTGATTGATGACCTCAGTTTGGACATCAGTTTGGGGGGTGGAAAGTAGTGGATTTTGTGAGCTTGGTGTCCAACAGAGACCAGAGACTCGACCAAAAGGTGATTAGGAACCTACTATATTAGTCAGAGATGATGGTCTGTGGTTTCCCAAAGTGGATCCAAACTCATTCGAAGAAGATCTTGGCAGTATCTGCCATTGTGATATTCTTTTGACAGGATGTTAGGATGGCCATCTTCGAAAATGAATCAACAGCCACAAACACGTAGTCATTTCCGTTCTTGGTGGACGACAAACCAGACATGTAATCCATGGATATGGATTCCCATGGCTTCTCGGGAATAGGAAGAGGGGTGTATAATCCTTGCTTATTTATGGCTATCTTGGAAATGGTGCAGGAAATGCAAGACCTGATATACTTGCTGACATCCTGTCGAATTTTTGGCCAATAAAATGTTTCTGAAGAACAACCACAGTTTTCTCTACACCAAAATGTCCTACCACCCGACTATAGTGGGCTTTCCAAATCATCTTTGCATGCTCACTTGTAGGAACATAGAGATGGCCCAGGTGGCATAAGATTCCATCCTGAATGTGAAAATCAGTGACAGTGGTGCCTATACCTAAGAGATGATATGTGGTGGTGAAGTCCAGATCTTTCTGGTAAATTTGGGGCCACTCTAATGTTTGATATCGACAGGAATGGAGCAAAGTGGTGAGTGCAGCCACAGGAGGTTGACTAAGGAAGTCAATGACACGATTGGAGATTCATGTATTATACTTTATGTTGAGTTGGAACTGTTATAGGAAGGTGGACCACTTCTGATGGCAGTCGTTTTGCAATTTGCCATGTGTTTGTATGAACTATAGGGGCTTGTGATCAGTGTGTATATGATTGTCTCTTTCCCCAAAATGTAATGTTTCCATTGACGACAGGATTGGACAATGGAATACATTTCATTTTCATGGGTGGGGTATTTCCAGATAGTATCGAAGAGTTTCTCACTATGGTATGCCACAGGATGCCCATGCTGAGTGAGAACTGCACCCACAACATAGTCAGATGCATCAGTCTCAATACTAAATGGTTGTTGCAGATCGGGTAAG
Organism: Picea mariana; assembly: GCA_032191745.1. Lineage (NCBI taxonomy): Eukaryota > Viridiplantae > Streptophyta > Pinopsida > Pinales > Pinaceae > Picea > Picea mariana. The sequence continues at coordinate 67,115 of JASDQU010244638.1, forward strand.
GAGAGTACTGGAGTTGAGCACAAGCGATGTTTCAGATCATCGAATTCTCGTTGTTTCTCCTTCCCCCACACAAAATTGGCCCTACCACCACCCTTGGTCACCTGGCTGAGGACCTAGGCAATATGGGAGAATCCCAACATGAACCGTCGGTAGAAATTGGCTAGTCCCAAGAATCTATGAAGATTGTTCAGTGTGGTCAGGGTTGGCCAGTCATGAATGACTTGGATCTTAGCTGGATCAATATTTACTCCATGCTTATCAAAAATGTAGCCCAGGTATTGGACCATGTTCATGCCTAAAGATCATTTTTCCAAGTTGGCATAAAGCTTGTGTTGTCGCAGAGTGCTGAAACCTGTTGAATATGGTGCATGTGCTCCTCTCACGTTTTGTTGAAGATGAGGATTTCATCCAAATATACTACCACAAAGGATTTGGTGAAGGCTCTCAATACATCATCTATCAATCTCATGAAAGTGGTTGGTGCATTTGTTAATCCAAAGGGCATGACTAGCCATTCATAGAGACCTTGTTTAGACTTGAAGGTTGTCTTCTAGACATCAGTTGGTTCGATGGGAACTTGGTGATAGCTAGACTTTAGGTCAATATTGTTGAATAAATCTTCCCCCTTGAGTTTTTCAAGAAGGTCATCAATCCTGGGGATGGGGTGGCAGTTCCTGGCTATGATTTTTTTTAAGGCTCTGTAATCAATGCAGAGTCACCAAGTCCCGTCCTTCTTCTGCACCAGTACAATCAGGATTCCGCAAGGGGAGGAGTTGGGAATGATGTGCCCCTTTTGAAGAATCTCTTGGATCTGAAGACTGGTTTATTCATTCTCCATCAGTGAATGCCCATAGACTAGTCCATTAGGTAGAGGTGTGTCGAGGGTCAAATCAATTGGATGATTGACTTGGCAGTGTGTCGGTACCCCTGTAGGTGAGGTGAAGATGACTCTGTATTCTTCCATGATCCCATACACTTGCTTCTAGTGAAAAGAGAGGCATTTTGTAGAGGCCACAGATGTAGTGACAACCTTCTTCTTACTATGAGCATGAATCACAAAGAAGACGAACTTCCTAGTCTGTGAAATGACCTTACTACATTTCTTAGCAGTAGGCGGTGCCACCTCTAGGATCTTGTACAATTGTCTACCCAAAGTGATAATAACACTGTAGGGTCTAGAATCATACAGAACATGACACTTCCACAAATATGGTTGTCCTAAAATAACATCACAAAATTCAAGGGGAGAAATATCACACAGTACCTCATCTTCGAAAGGCTTGATGTCGTAGGGAAGACGACACTATTGGCTGACACAGAGATCTCTTCCTTGACGAAGTCAGCCTATGGTGTAGGGTTATGGGTGTGATTTCGTTGGAAATTCCAACCACTTGATGACCTCTATTGAAATCAGGTTCTTCTGACTATCGCTGTCAAAAATGAAATGAATCGAAGCCCCCTTGATCCACATCTACGAGTGAAAGAGGCATTCCCCTTCCTCTGGTTTTCTTGGTTGGACTTTGGTGGTATCGACCGTGGCACTGGTTTCAAAATCGATAATCTACTTCCCTCCTTCAGGATTTGACTTAGAACCAAAATCAACCTCTAAATCGAAAGCATTCAGCTTGACCACGAGGGACTTCTTGGAGTGACATTCGTCAATGTTGTGCCAAGGAATTTTATGGTACTCACACCATTTTCCCATTTCTTTCTTCGTCTTCTTGTTTCCCTTCTTGTGTTGCGATTTGGATGGATTTTCCTGAGGGTGGCCATCTCAACTTGGTACCTTTCTGTATGGGTTGGGGTTTCCTTTTCGCTGCTTCATATGTGAAGGGCTTGCAGATCCAAACTCTCATCGTTTCTTCTTAAATTTTTGCTCTATCTTTACAGCGTATCTATAAGTTGTGCCCAATGAGGCGATGTCTAGAAACTCCATTTCTGTTTGAATATATCTATGCAAAAAATCGCGGTATTTGAGCACCAGATGACACTCAGAATATTTGATACCCAATTTGGTGCATAGGGTATGGAAATATTGGTGAAGTCTGGTACTGTCTGGTCCCTTTCTTGACGTAGGGTGGTCCATATGGTGTATTGGTCCTCATAGCTTCCAACATGGTAGTATTTTTCTTTAATGGCTTCTCGGAAGGAATCCCATGTAGGGACCACCACAAAAATTGCAGATTCCTCCATGACCCTTTTCTCAGAGTAAGTATCCCACCAGTCTTTAACACGGGGAATAGCCTTGAGGAGTGCAAAAGTATTGGAAAACTTGTGGACCAAGAAAATCTTTCGGGAAAATACAACCATTTATCTACACCATTTGCATCTATCAGTCCTTCAAATAATGGAATATAAAAATTTACCTATACTTTGAAGGGGGTTGCACGGCCGCTTGATGAAGATGCTTCTCCCGTGGGAAACCGTCAAAGGATTTGCACAAAGTTGTCCATCATTTAGTTCCTTTGACGCATGAGGGCTTCCTCGAGAAACATTTTAATAAGATCTCCTACTCCATCATCTTTATTTTCATCTCCCATGGGTTGTTTTCGGGATCGGTGCGACTGATCTGGTAATGGATCAATTGGTTCGAGTCCCAACTTCTTGTACCCAGACCTTGTTGGGGACATGCACAAAGAAAAATAAATGAAGAGAAAACCACTCTGATACCATAGATCTGGATTTAGGAGAGGAATGAACTAATTAACAGACTAAATATCATAAACATAGAGATAGGAAGAATAACACAAATATCCAGTGAACAATATCTTCTATTAAATAAAGAAATAGGCTGAAACTGTAAAACTGCAGAACTAAAACTTGCTCAAATGGTGGTTATTATCTTTAAGAAGAGATGTGGCTCATATGCGCATCCGTCTAAGAATAATTCATTACAATGAGGCTCCATAGGCCCTTTTCATATTACTCATGAATGCCAAAACCCTAGACATCCAAAAACCTAACCCTAGAAGGTAAAACGCCAAAAGTCATGTGGGCCCTATGGGTAAGTTGGTGTAATTTGGTACCTCAACTTCCTAGGGTCATAAATTTTGCATATGACCTTCGTTTTAGGTGCGTGATAGCTTGTTGGAAAGGTCTTTCAGAGAGCTACACATTTTGTCATAAAACTTTGACTCCATCTATAGCCTAACTGTGGCGAGTAAAAAAAAACGTTTAGGGCCCCAAAACATCCATGGAAGTACAAAAAGATATGCTGACATGAAAACATACAAAATAATCTAGTTGGATTAGGTGAGAGGCCACCTGTATCCACATGGAGAATGTGTGAGGCTTTAGAAAACCCCAGAAGTGTAGAAATCACAATTATAAAGTAGTACAGAAAGACGTGCTGAATAAAAAATAGACACAAGGAGCCAGTTGGAATAGGTGGGTGGCCACAAATATCCATATGGATCACAAGTGGAGGATCATTCTTCTTGGGTACGGGTATGGTATCTTGGTTAAGCAAGAAACAA
>JASDQU010244638.1:80774-95364 GCA_032191745.1 Picea mariana
CCACAAGGGGAGGAGTTGGGAATGATGTGCCCCTTTTGAAGAATCTATTGGATTTGAAGAGTGATTTATTCATTCTCCATCAATGAATGCCCATAGACTGGTCCATTAGGTAGAGGTGTGTTGGGGGTGAGATCAATTGGATGCTTGACTTGGAAGCATGTCGGTACCCCTGTAGGTGAGGTGAATATGACTCTGTATTCTTCCACAATCCCATCCACTTGCTTCTAGTGCAAAGAGAGGCATTATGTAGAGGCCACATATGTGGCGGTGACCTTCTGCTTACTGTAAGCACGAATCACAAAGAAGACGAACTTCCTGGTCTGTGAAATGACCTTACTGCATTTCTTAGCAGAGATTAAAGAAATAGCAGTAGGCGGTACCACCTCTGGGATATTGTACAATTGTCTACCCAAAGTAATAATAACATTGTGGGGTCTAGACTCATACACATCATGACGCTTCCACAAATATGGTTGTCCTAAAAGAACATCAAAAAATTCAAGGGGAGAAATATCACATAGTACCTCATCTTCGAAAGGCTTGATGTCATAGGGCAGACGACACTGTTGGCTGACACAGAGGTCTCTTCCTTGATGAAGTCATCCTATGGTGTAGGGTTATGGGTGTGATGTCATTGGAAATTCCAGCCACTTGATGACCTCTGTTGAAATCAGGTTCTTCTGACTACCGCTGTCGAAAATGAAATGAATCAGAGCCCCCTTGATCCACATCTACGAGTGAAAGAGGCGTTCCCCTTCCTCTGGTTCCTCTGGTTTTCTTGGATGGACTTTGGTGGTAGAGACTGTGGCATTGGTTTCAACATCAATAATCCGCTTCCCTCCTTCAAGATTTGACTCAAAATCAAAATCAAACTCTAAATCAGAAGCATTCAGCTCGACCACGAGGGACTTCTTATAGTGACATTCGTCGGTGTTGTGCCAAGGACTTTTATGGTACTCACACCATTTTCCCGTGTCCTTCTTCATCTTCTTGTTTCCCTTCTTGTGTTGCAGTTTGGACGGATTGTCCTAAGGGTGGCCATCTTGACTTGGTTCCTTGATGTATGGGTTTGGGTTGCCTTTTCCCTGCTTCATATGTGAGGGGTTTGCAGATCCAAACTCTCATCGTTTCTGCTTAAATTTTTGCTCGATCTTGATAGTGTATCTATAATTCATGCCCAATGAGGCGATGTCCAGAAAATCCATTTCTGTTTGAATATATATATATGCAAACAATCACGGTATTTGAGCACCAAATGACGCTCATAATATTTGATACCCAATTTGGTGCATAGGGTATGGAAATATTGGTGAAGTCTAGTACTGTCTGGTCCCTTTCTTGATGTAGGGTGGTCCATCTGGTGTATTGGTCCTCGTAGCTTCCAACATGGTAGTATTTTTCTTTAATGGCTTCCCAGAAGGAATACCATGTAGGGGCCACCACAAAAATTGCAGATTCCTCCACAGCCCTTTGCTAAGAGTAAGTATCCCACCAGACTTTAACATGGGGAACGACCTTGAGGAGTGCAGAAGTGGTCTTTTCCCTATTGGAAAAATTGTGGACCAAAAAATATCCTTCAAGCAAATTCAACCATTTATCTACATCATCTGCATCTATCAGTCCTTCAAATAGTGGAATATCAAAATTTACCTATACTTTGAAGGGGGTTGCACAGCCACTTGATGAATATGCTTCTCCTGTGAGAAACCGTCAAAGGATCTGCATGAAATTGTCCATCATTTCATTCCTTTGACGCACAAGGGCTTCCTTGAGAAACATTTTAATAAGATCTCCTACTCCATCATCTTTATTTTCATCTCCCATGGGTTGTTTTCGGGCTTGGCGCAACTGATCTGGTAATGGCTCGATTGGTTCGAGTCCCAACTTCTTGTACCCAGACCTTGTTGGGGACATGCACAAAGAAAACTAAATGAAGAGAAAACCTCTCTAATACCATTGATCTGGATTTAGGAGAGGAACGAACTGATTAACAGACTAAATATCATAAACATAGAGATAGGAAGAATAACACAAATATCTAGTGAACAATATCTTCTATTAAATAAAGAAATAGGTTGAAACTGTAAAACTATAGAACTAAAACTTTCTCGAATGGTGGTAGCTATCTCTAAGAAGAGATGTGGCTACTACGCGCATCCTTATAAGAATAATGCATTACAATGAGGCTCCATAGGCCCTTTTCATATTACTCATGAATGCCAAAACCCTAGACATCCAAAAACCTAACCCTAAAAGGTAAAACACCAAAAGTCATGTGGGCCCTATGGGTAAGTTGGTGTAATTTGGTACCTCAACTTCCTAGGTTCATTTCTTTTGCATATGAACTTCATTTTAGGCACATGATAGCCCATTGGAAATGTATTTCAGAGAGCTACACATTCTGTCATAAAACTCTAACTCCATCTATAGTCTAACTGTGGCGAGTGAAAAAAGAACTTTTAGGGCCCCAAAACATCCATGGAAGTACAACAAGATGTGTTGACATGAAAACATACAAAATAAGCTAGTTGGATTAGGTGAGAGGCCACCTATATCCACATGGAGAATGTGTGAGGCTTCAGACAACCCCAAAAGTGTAGAACTCACAATTATTAAGCAGTATAGAAAAACGTGTTGAATAAAAAACAGACACGAGGAGCCAGTTGGAATAGATGGGTGGCCACCAATATCCATATGGATCACAATTGGAGGATCATTCTTCTTGGCTAGTGGTATGGTATCTTGGTTAAGAAAGAAACAATCTTCAATCTCCTTATCTATTAAGTCCTAAATAGTGGCACATTACACCTTAATTGGGGCATATTAAATTAGCATTTTTATTTTATTTATGTCAGCTTGGTTCCATTATTTTTAATTGTATTTCCTAGTCTCATATATATATATACCAAGGAGACCTTTACATTTGGAATCATCTTGTATTTGTAAATTCATATGATGTATAAGGAGGTTTCCCCCTCGAAGAGGCTTATTATCTAAATTTATCTCCTTTTCAAGGCATTGCGTATTTATTATGATGTTTTAATGTTTTTTTTTTATATTTGGTTCCTAAAATTTGGTATCAGAGCTCAAGGTCTTGGGGTTTCGCTGTTGCATCTGAGAAACCTTGCATTTTTCCCTATAACTCTTTTTCTGGGATGTTTCAGAAGGAACCCATTGGGGGATATTTATAAGACAGATCAAAGTACATGTGGTTAGAATCTAATCTTCTGGGGATTTATACTTTCGGAGATATAGCCTATGGAAGATAGGGTTCCTAAATCATCCTGAATTCATCCATCATGGAATTTTCATTGTAAATTTTTTCTGCGATGATTCATACCGTGAAACTAGGAGTATATTCATAGGAATTATAAAGGTAACTGTGGTAAGAATTTCATCTTCTGGGTAATCCTAATTTTGTAGATACACCCTGTGTAAGATAGGGTATGTGACTATTCCTATTAACTAGTCTCAAATAGGTGTTCCACGTAAAATAGTGATATATTCTTTAGTGAGTATCCAAATTAAGTGAGACTAGTTTCATTGGATACTAGCCATTCTGTAGTATTTCGGGTGCAAGTTTCATAATAAGATATCATATCTTCTACTCTTGGAACTCTTTACAAGTGCGCTCTCCTGGAAAGTCCAAAAATCAACAAGGTGTGGGGAAGTCACCATACATTCCAATTGGCATATACAATTTTGATCAAACATGTGGCATTGCAGAGAGGAAATATGAGAGAAATACAAAACAAAATTTCATATCTAGAAGGGTCGAAATTGTAAAGATACAACAAAAGAAAGGTCATCTAGCAGAACAACCTCCAAATTAGGGCTTAAAAGGTGCGTTTATTTTTGGAAATTTGCATAACCTTTGCATAGAAGATTCAATTGGGTTAATTAAAAAACTAGAATAAAGTGGGATAAAAGGAGTATCACATAAATTTGAGAGAAACTTAGGTTTTTTTTAAGGTACAGACGTGTTCCAACATCTCTAAACATAAGAGTTGTCGTTACTAGTCAGTGCTACAACCCAGGGATTGTATGGTTCTTCCACATACCTAGAGTATATCAGAAGGATCCTTTTGAACGATTTCACATTAGAAATCATTACTATGGATTTGAGCTCCCATGTACCTAGCGTATATCGAGAGACCCCGTATAATCTTGAGACTTACCGAGTAAACCTTTTTGTCATCTTGTTTCTATATTACACCGAGAATATCACTCGGGGAGATTACTCTCTAGTACATGGGTAGTCGGATAGTATGGCTAAGGGCATGGTAAATCCTTCTTAGTTAGTTCCATGAGATATTGGGCCAAGTACTATTGTTGGACCCTACATGCATATCAGAGAGTTATAGCACCTAATACTCCCTTCTTTGTGAGGACCTCTACCTAAGCCAATTAGGAGTTACTACCTTTAAGTGATACTTGGCCAACATGCCACCAAAAAAGGGAACTTATACACCAAATAATCTTTCATACAACCCTACTTGGACTCTTGATGAAGGTGAAGAAATGTGCATAGACATAAATGATTTACAAAAGAAGGTAGTAACAAAAGATGAACTACAAGGGATGATGGATTTAACTGAGGATAAGCTGGAAGTGATAATATATACTAAGATGGATGGTTTAAAAAGGGAGATCATGGAAGGATTGAAAAATTTTCTAATAGAAAGGCCACCTAAAAGTGATAGTGTATCCCATGAAATTCAAGATGAGGACAAAAGGAAGATGAATCAAGGTTGGAGAAACTCCAACTTTGGTTGACGACCAACCACTTTCCTAAGGTCGATATGAGGAATTTTTATGGCAACGATCCAATCACATGGATACTCTAGATGGAGCAATTCTTTGATTTACATGATGTTCCACACACACAAAAGGTACGAATTGCATCTTTTTATTTAGAACCCAATCAATTTGTGTGGTATCGATGGATTTGTTCTCACAAATTACTTTTCACTTGGACAATTTTAATGGAAGATAGGATAGCACACTATGAGGATACAAGGAGAAATACCTTCTTCAACCAATTGATAAATATCAAGCAAAAGGGTTCATTTGCAGACCACATTGAGAACTTTCAAAGATTGAATACAAAGGTAACGGATATTCCAAATGAGCACCTAATTAATGTATTCATAGGAACTTTAAAGGATAACATTCAACATGAGGTTCACCTTTGGGAACCCAAATCATTGGAGAATGTGTTCAGGGTGGAGAGAAATATTGAAAGTAAAAATATGTCTATGGATACTAGAAGGACCACTCCTAACATCTATTGAGAGAATAATGTTCCTTCTTATAAACCACCTGAAACTACAAGGTTGACACCTCAACAATTGGAGGAAATAAAAACAAAAGGTTTATGCTTTAATTTTGACAACAAGTACAGTAAGGGGCATAAGTGTGGTGAGAAGAAATTATTCTACATAGATTGTGAAGAGGAAGAAGAAGAAGAACATGAACAAGAACCATCTCAAGATGAAAACATAGAAGAGATTGATTCTGAAGAGTTGACTCCCACCATATCATGTAATGCATTGGATTGAATCAACACTCCTCAAAAACTCAAGATCGAAGGATATATCAAAAATAAAAAGGTAATGGTCCTAATTGATTCTGGTAGTACTCATAATTTCATTCACTATAAATTATCCAAAGCTCTCAATTGCTTTATATATCCAGTGCCAGAGTTTCAAGTAATGATTGCAAATGGAGGAACTATCAATTACTCAGGAAAATTCCATAAGATCAATATTACTATGGGGGAATATGTAATGAATGGTCCAATGATTGATATACCCATGGGTGGTGTGTATGTCGTACTAGGAGTTCAACCGGTTACAATCATTGGGAACAATGGATTTTAATTTTCAAGAACTTTTCATGAAATTTTCATTGGAAGGAAAGGATATTGAGTTAAGGGGTATCACAGGGAAACCCATTAAGGTGATAAAATCTAATGCTATGAAACAAGTATTGGAAAAGGGGCATCGGGGTGTAATTGTATGACTATGCTCACTATATGTTCAAACATCTAAGCCATCTATTCCTCTAGATCTCCAAGGTATCATTGATATGCATTCCAAAGTATTTGAAGATATTACCAGATTTCTTCCACCCAATCGTGATCATGATCATGCTATTCACCTAATTCCTGGGAGTGTTCCTCCTAACATCAGGCCTTACAGATACCCTTATGCCCAGAAGAGTAAAATTGAACATATGGTTTCACCCATGGTAATGGTACTCAAGAAAGAGGGCTTATGGTGTATGTGTTTGGATTATAGAGATCTCAAGAAGATCACCATTAAATATAAGTTTCCAATTCTCGTCATTGATGAATTTTTAGATGACCTACATGGAGAAACATACTTCACAAAGTTGGATCCTCGTTCAGGGTATAATCATATTAGAATGAATCAAGAAGATATCACAAAAATAAAAATCTGAACTCATGAAGGCCATTATGAAGTTTTGGTCATGCCTTTTGGCCTTACGAATGCACCTTCCACATTCCAAGGGTTGATGAATTCTATTTTCGATCCCTTCCTTCAAAAATTTGTGTTAATATTTTTTGATGATATACTAATCTATAGCAAGTCTTGGGAGGATCATGTTCGACATGTTGGCAGGGTGCTACAACTACTAAAGGAGAAAAAAATATATGCCAAACCATCCAAATGTTTCCTTGGGGTGAAGGAGGTAGATTATTTGGGTCATATTGTATCTCATGAAGGTGTCAAGGTATACCCTAACAATATTAAGGCCATGATGGACTGGACAATTCCCAAAACATTGAAGAATCTTAGAGGATTTTTTGGTTTGACAGGTTACTATCGCAATTTTGTTTTGAACTATAGAAGAATAACAACACCTTTAACACAATTAATTAAGAAGTATGCATTTTCATAGACTCCAAAGGAAACTCAAGATTTTTAAAAACTTAAATAGGCGATGTGCAAAGCTCCTGTCTTGACTACACTAGAGTTCACAAAAACCTTTATTTTGGAATGTGATGCCTCAGGAAATGGCATTGGTGTTGTTCTAATGCAATAAGGAAGGCCCCTTTGTTTTGAAATTCGGCCACTCATTGGAAAGTACATACACAAACCCATTTATGAGAAGGAAATGATGGAAATACTACATGCATTGGAGAAATCGTGTCCTTACCTAATAGGTAGGAACTTCAAGGTTAAAACAAATCAAGACATTCTTAAATACTTCTTGGAACAAAGACTATCTTCAAAAGAACAACAAAAATGGTTGACCAAGATGTTGTGTTATGATTTTGAAATCATCTACAAAAAAAGGAAGAAAAATGGTGTGGCAGATGCACTCTCAAGAAAGGATGAAGATGTTGAGTACTTTCTCTATGTTATCTCGATCATCTAACCTGATTGGATAACAGAAGAAAGGGATGAATGGAAGAATGAAAAAAAAGTGTGGACTCTCATTCAAAGGTTGCAGCAGTATTCCAGTGCATCATATACATTTACATGGAAAAATGATTCACTATGGTACACATATCGCTTATATTTATGTAAGAATGCCCAACTCAAACAAAAGTTACTTTTTGAATTGCACACCTCTCTGATAGAAGGAAACTCATGAGTTTTGAAAACCTATCATGGGGTCAAGAAGGAGTTTTTTTAGGATGGCCTTAAAACTGATGTTCAAAGGTTTGTGGCAGAATGTTTGGTTTGAAAACAAATTCAGGTGGAAACAATTAATACCTCGGGTCTTTTACAACCATTATCCATCCCAAGTCAGCATTGGGAGGAGGTTTCCATGGATTTCATCACCGGGTTACCAAAGTCTGAAGGAAAGAGTGTCATCATGGTTATTTTTGATAGACTGACCAAGTATGCACACTTTTTTACACTCTCTCGTCCTTTCAAATCCGGTACAGTTGCCACCGCATTCATGGAGATAGTTCAAAAGCTACATGGAATCTGAAATATTATTGTAAGTGACAGAGATCGCATCTTCACTGGAAAGTTTTGGACAAAATTATTTTCTTGTTTGGGCACTCAATTGGCTCATAGTGCATCTTATCGTCCTGAATCTGATGGACAAACTGAGATAGTAAATAATTGTATGGAAGGATACCTTCGTTTCTTTGTCTTTGATAAAAAAACAGAATGGTTCAAGTGGTTACCCTTGGCATAATGGTGGTATAACACTTCCTTTCATACTGCAACAAAAATGACACCATTTATGGTGCTCTATGGATATCACCCACCGTCTATCACTTCTTCTCTAAAAGCAAAACACAAGGTTCAAGAAGTGTAAGATCACATCAAGCATCAACAAAACATTCTCCAACTCTTAAAGGACAACCCAACCATGGCACAAAATCACATGAAACAACAAGCATATCAACATCGTAGTGAAAGAAGTTTTGAAGTAGGGGATTGGGTATTTTTAAGACTACAACCATACAAATAGATGTCCTCAAGAAATCTAAGAAGGATAATAATTATCACCAAAGTAATATGGCCCTTATAATTTGTTGCAAAATATTTGTACTATGGCATACAAATTGGATCTTCCTGCACCTTTGCGAGTACACCCAATTTTACATGTTTCATGCTCTAAGAAGGTTATAGGTGACAAGATCTCAGTTCAAACTATATTTCCATAACTTGACAAGGAAGGCAAAATAATATTGGAGCTTGAAGCTATCACTGACACAATAATTCTCCAGTTGAGGAATAGATCCATTTCAGTTTATCTCATTAAGTGGAAGAAACTACATGTTGAAGATTCCACTTGGGAAGATCATTCTTTTATACAAAAACATCCAAAATTACTTGAGTGATGCAGGAAACACTTTTTTGAAGGGGAGGGGCATGTTAATCCCTAAATAGTGGCACATTACCCCTTAATTTGGGTATATTACATTAGTATTGTTATTTAATTTATGTCGTCTTGGGTCCATTAGTTGTAATTGTACCTCCTAGTCTCCTATATATACCAAGGATACATTTTCATTTGGAATCAATTTGTATTTGTAAATTCATATGATGTATAAGGAGGTTTCCCCCTCGAAGAGGCTTATTATCTGAATTTCTCTCTTTGTCAAGGTGTTAAGTACTTATTCTGAGGTTTTTATGCTATTTTTCATATTTGGTTCCTAACATTATCCACAACATAAGAAGAGTACATTGCAACAACATCATGTTGCACACAAATCCTTTAGATGAAGAAAACACTACAAGACATTAAAGTGGAATACAATCATCTGATTTCTATACTACGTGAAAATACCAATGCTATAAGTATTTCCAAGAATCTAGTGATGCACTCAAAGCGAAAGCACATCCCAATTAAATATCATTTTATGAGGGAACAAGTAAATGATAATATTTTCAAGTTGGAGTATGTTCCCACCAAGGAACAAATTGTAGATATGTTTACCAATCCCCTTCGTAAATATGTATTTGAGTACCTCAAAGAGAGATTAGGGGTTCATCAAATCCCTAAGTGAAAACACCCTTTGTCCAAGGGGGAGAGAAAGAAGAAACACCGAAGTATACAACAAAGGGGGATAGAAAGAAGGAAAACCAGACGAGCATATTGTCGTGGGGAGTAGAAAGAAATAAAGAAATAAAAATTCTTAATATCACACTAACGATGGAGCACTCAACAACACACTGATAAAGGGTCAAACTCAATAATAGAGTTTTCATCAATGAAAAAGGAGGATATTGTTGGATAATATTGTTATTGATGTCAGGGTGCATATGTGGTTGAACATATTTTCATTGATGACAAATGACATGGAAGGCTTGGTAGTTTAGGAACTACAATAAGTTGGAAGATATAACTATTGGGATAACTAACAAAGTGGAAGTTGCTGACATTGTGGAAAGAACTGTTAAAGACCTTAGAGACAAAAGTAAACCATATGGCCAAATGGTAATGGAGATAATTGAAAAGGTAGTTGCCAACTTGGGTGCTTCAGATATTGATGCTCTTTTGGAGGAATTTCTCATTGATGGAATACTTTATGCCCTTTGAGAATAGAGTAGGGACCAGCAAGAAAATTCAATGACCACAAAAGATCAACGATAAATAATCGATGAACATTTTCAATGATGGATATTGAATTGGAAAGAGCCATGAATGAAGAATATTTGATTGTAAGGAAGATTGAGGGTGACAAGTGGTGCAAAATAAGTATGGGAAAGTAATTATTATCCATCATATTAGCCAACGACAAATAAGAGCAGTTGGATTTAAGTCAAAAGGATTTTTTTAAAAGTCTCGACAATAGATGGTGGTCTTGGGGATATCTGGCCATCGATTTCATATCCAGATCGACGAACATAAGTCATCTCGGAGGTTAAAATATACAAGGATATTAAGGAAGAGATCAATCCCAATTTAGAAGAGATCAATGTCATATATTGAATGATCCATTGGATGAATGGCTCTCGTCATCTTAGATTCGACCATCAGAGGTTCTAAGGTGTTGAACGTTGGTTAAGTGTCGAGATATGTCAACTGGAGTAAGAACCCCCACACAAAAAATGACACGTGGAAGGTGAGTTCCCACAACATATGATCTCTGTTGAAAATATTTGAACATAGATCAATGACGAAGATTATATAAGCCACCAAATAAACGGCCCATAATGAAAGTTGTAAAGAGGAGGAGAATAACACGAGGGAAAAATATGACCATTGAAAGAAAGGCCAAATCAATTGTCCTCAAAACTTGTGGGCTCTCAAATAACAATAAGTTTAATAATGAGGCACCCCACTGCAATTTTGACATGTTATAGAAATAAAAGGCACATGTCAACATATTGTTTATTGCATCTCCACCTGCCTCAAGATTCTAGTCAAGGGTCCAACCCCCTGGAATAAATCCCATGGCCCCATGAACTTTGTTCTTTTTCCCATTGGGATAACTAAAGTAACAAAGTAAAATAATCCCCGGGGGATTATGCATAGTGTGAACCAATTCAATGGCGGATTTTCCACTGGTTGGCTCAAAGAATCACTGGGTCCACTTCCAACACTAATAAATTCCACGTATAGTCTAATTAAACCATATTTATATGTATTTAGGAAGATGAGAATATTAAGATCGACTCTGAAGATGAAGTAACAAAATGGGGAGAATTAATATGGTGATTTCGTGCTAATGAAAGAACAAAGAATTGGGATGAAGATTGTTTATCGAATACAAAGATAAAAGGAGAGATTTTTTGTGTTGGTGTAACAAGGAAGATGGTATTCTAGGAATTATAAGGGACCGAAGACTTGTTCTTTGCATTGAATTTTCAAGGAAATGATTGAAAGGTATGGTGACAAAAAAATTTACAAGAGTAATTTTGGTGAACAAGATTACAACAAGAATACAAAGAAATTTATTAAGAAGATCTAGTGCAATTGTGATAGTTCTGTATAGAAGTAAATTTGTTCTAGAATATCTTGAAAGACTGTTTTATACCAAGAAGAATAATATAAATGCAGTAAAACAATTTCTTGTGAACAAATTAAAAAATAAGGGTGGCAGTGTGGAGCAAGGAAATATTGAGTTAGAGATAAATCAATAGGTTGGTGCTCATGAATAGTAAATCTGTAGGTTGGTTCCTACATGTTGATTTGGTGCTCATAAGAGGATTAGCATCCTCATTCAATTGCAGGTTGGTGCATGAATGATGAGTTGGTGCTCATAAGAGGATTGGTGTCTTGATTCAATTGTAGGTTGGTGCTTGAATTATGAGTTGGTGCTCATAAGATGATTGGTGTCCTCATTCGTTTTCATGTTGGTTCCTAAATTACGATTTAGTTCTCATAAGAGGATTGGTTCCCTCATATAAAATTTCTTATACAAAAATTGACATTTATCTGCAAAATAATTTCAAGGTTTTCATAGTCTGGATTTCACTTCTATATCTATTGGCCCTTGGTTATGGAAGTAAGTGAAGATTAAGGAAGAAAAGATGAAATGTGAACTGCGCAGATGACACAGTGACTGATACTGGGTTGAAGTGAGAAAAAGAGCAGAAAAGACAGAGTGAAGTAAGATAAATCAAGTCATTGGACAAGGAGATCGAGGAAGATAGATCAGCAAGGAAGACGAATCGTGGAAAAATCAACAAGCGAAAAAAGCCACCGATGGATGCTTTGGAGCACCTCGCAGGAAAGAAGGAAAGATAGGTTGGTGAAGCCCTGAAACGTGGGTCAAGTTGGCCTAGGGTTTTAGACACCTAGGATTTAGGTATCTAGGGTTTTGACACCTAGGCTTTGGCCTAAGGCTGTCAGTGAGAGATTGTAATGTATAAATAAAGGTCAAGAGGACCTCACATGGGTTCGATTATGTGATGATGAGTGATTGTTGTTATTTCTAAGAGAGAAGTGTTGTGTGGAGAGGGAAGTCTGTGTTGTAAGATCTTCAACTGGGTGTGCAGGGAAGGGAGATAAAGAAAATAAAGAAGGAGAGAGATCTGTTGTTGGCCCTTGAACAAGTTTTGAAGAGTACTTGGTCATACTTGACCACTTTTGGGACTATGATAGCTTGCCAAGGAAGGAGCGCAACGCGAAGTAGAAAATAAGGAAGAAAGACCTATTTTGGGGTCCATTTTGGGGTTTTGGGTTGATGTAACGGGAAAGGGATGTCGACCCATGGGTTTATCCACGTTTAGGCCCATTTTGTAATCTATAAATAGGAAATATATATAGTAAGATAGAGGGAGATAGTGATGTAGTACATCTGTGTGATGTATGAATGAAAGCTTAGTGCTAGTATTTGGATCTGTGTGATTGGATGTATCTTAGAGTGCTCTGTGCATGAGATCAGAGAGCTAAGTGTAGGTTGTTATAGTCTGTTGTTGAAGAGCAAGGAAGAAGGATCTAACGAGATGCACAGATCTTCTATCCTGTGAAAAGGAAGGGTCATTAAAACTTTGTGTTGTAACTGCTTGACCAATATAATATAAAGAATACTTTGTGGACGTATCCCCAGGGTGGGGGTGAACCACGGTAACTATGTGTATAGTGTTTTATGCTTCTCTCTTATGTATGTATCTCTTTCTTGGCTAAGTGCTTGATGTGATTAAGTAGATCTAGTTATGCTCTGTGCTGATGATATGTGAATAAACGTTAGATCTGATATATAAGATGCTTAATGCTTGATCTATTGAATCTAACCTATGTTTCTGTGGCTAAGTACTGAATAATCTTTAGTATAAGTATTCACTGTGATGCTCTGTGCTTTCTGTGAAGTGTATTAATGAATGTATGTTAAGGAATAATCGATGCTAAGTGTGTTGTAAGCAAGATAATCACAGATCGGTGTCCTAGTTAAGGTTGCAGACACCTGAGTCCTGCAACCACCCCTGCCTCTACCTCGGGTGAGACTTCATCTACTTCGCAGGTGTTGTCGAAAGGGCTGGTAGTTAGGGCTTTGTTGGTGTGCTCTTGAGCGCTGAACCCTGGGTCTACCCCTGTGCCAACAAATGGTTCTGTTGCCAGGACCTGGAACTGTGATTGCTGGGAACTGAAGAAGAAGAAGCTTTGTGTGAAATAAGCTATGTGCGTAGATCTGTTTCCCTAGTGCGCAGTGTTTTGTTGGACCTGTGAAGATTTGTGCCAAAGAAAAGAGGTCAGATCTGAAGAAAGAGAGGTCAAATCTGAAGAAAAGAAGTCAGATCTGTGAAGAAAAATGTAAGATCTGTAAGCTTTATGCCTTGATAAAGGTAAGAATAGTTAAAATTTTTAGATCTGGAAGCTTTGTGCTCTGCAGAAGTAAGATAAGTGAAATGTTTTTGTTTCTAAAGAATGGATATAGGTATGTTTGATATATTTTGTCCTAGCTTCAAAACTAGGTCATTAATAGATGAAAGAAAGTTTGATATGAATAGATCTGATAAGTATAGTGATAGATATGTTATACCTATGCATCGAAAGAATGTCTGGACTAACAAGTGGATGCAGGATCCTAGAAAAAAAATTTGCGGGCTAGCCACCATGATCCTGGTGCACAGTACAGAAGGATTTTGGGAACATCTAAATAGACGAGAGGATTAACCCTATGTTATAGTTGTAGACAACCAAGACATCTTGCTAAAGAATGCCCTCGAAGAAGACCTAGTTGCCTCTGTTGTAAGGTTATGGACCATGAAGTATTGGATTGCCATAGAAAGATTGCTAGTCTTGAGAAGCTGAATATGGAACAAGCAAACCATAAGGGAGATCAAGAGACCAAGATTATAGCAGAAAACTAGAAGGAATTGGAAAAGATATTGCTACAAATGAGAGATACCTTGAATGACCACCGACATGTTAGGCTATCAGAGATCTTCAAAGAAAAGGAGCAAATCGAAGCAAGAATAGGGGACTTTGACATTGACTGTGCTCTTGATGAAGAAGCGCAAGTGAACATTGTGCTAGAAAGAACTTGTGAAGCTATAGGAAATCCTTCCATGATCCCTTCCCTAGGAGGAATACGTTTCTACAGAGGAAAGCTAGTAACCCTATGTGGAAGGCTTGCCCGGATACCTATGACTATCAATGGAACTTCAACAAAGGAAGACTTTGAGATCATTAAATTTGTTGA
>JASDQU010244639.1:136862-157779 GCA_032191745.1 Picea mariana
TTCGGATGGCCCCAACTCTATGAGACAGACCCAAACTTCGCCACCACCTACCAAATGTTGGGTGCAAAGGGCAGTTGTCGATAATTTCCATCTTCAAGATGGGTTGTTGTGTCGTCTAGACCATATATGTGTTCCCTCAAGTGAGCGAGCGAAGCTGATCTAGGAAGCCCACTACAGCTGGGTGGAAAGACACTTTGGCATCGAAAAGACATTAGTGATGCTACAAAAAAATTTCTATTGGCTGAAACTTCGACAAGAGGTTAGCAAGTATATCAGGTCTTGCACTGCTTGCGCTATTGCCAAACCAACCACTAAGAAACAGGGCTTGTACACCCCTCTTCCTACTCCTTATAGACCATGGGAATCCATCTCAATGGACTACATGTCGGGCCTCCCGTCCACCAAGCGGGGAAATGACTGTGTTTTTGTGGTTGGTTTGGCAATAGCGCAAGCAGTGCAAGACCTGNCAAGCGGGGAAATGACTGTGTTTTTGTGGTTGTCAATTGCTTTTCTAAGATGGTGATTCTGGTTGCTTGCAAGAAGAGCATCACAACAGAAGACACTGCAAAGCTCTTCTTTGAATGAGTCTAGGTACATTTTGGAATCCCACAAACCATTGTCTCAGATCAGGACAGTTGATTTCTCAGCACATTCTGGTCGAGCCTCTGGTCACTGCTGGACACCAAGCTCACCAAATCCATGGCCTTCCACCCCCAGACAGATGGCCAAACCGAGGTCGTAAATTGAATGATCGTGCATATCCTATGCATGTATAATTCCAAGCACCCTCGCACATGGGATGAGAGTCTTCCCTATGTCTAGCATAGCTACAACCGAGCCCTGCATAGCTCAACTGGCCATAGCCCCTTTCAGGTAGGGTTGGGATTCAAACCATTGGGTCCCATAGATGTTGCACTTCCCCTTGCCGTCACCTTGACCGAATCCTCTCCTACTCCAACTGAGGCTAACAAATCCACCTGATTCATTGAGAGGATCCAGCGCATCCACCAACAGGTTCATGATATCCTACAGAAGTTTAATGACAAGTACAAGTAGTGCCATGATCAACATCAGGTTCCACATAAGTTTCAGGTGGGCGACAAAGTTTGGTTGCACTTGCAAAAAGAACGTCTTACAGGACCCCATCAAAAGCTTCGCCCACTCCTATATGGGTCATACACCATCACCAAGGTTGTGTGGGATAATGCTTTTATGCTCAAAATTCCTCCTTTTCTTGGCCTGCACCCAATGTTCAATGTGGACCTCCTTCGGCCTTATTTCCCACCATTATTAGAAACCTCAGACGTAGCAGAATAACTGACACCAACAGAGTGCAACCCCGACTGCATACAATAGGCATCCATTGATCAGATTGTGAACACACAGATCAAGGGCAATCGACAACAAAGGATCCAACTTTATTGAGTTGTCAAAGCAAGGCAGCCCCTGCACCAAGGCAAGTGGCTCACCCAAGGCCAAATTCAGCAGAAATTTCCTCATCTGATGGGGGAACTCAATGAAATGGAGACCATTGCTTCCTAAGGATGGAGGATTGATCCAGGTGAATATTGGTGGCCACCTACCTTTACCAGCTGGCTCAAAACAACTTTCTAGCAATTTTGATAATTTACTATTTTTAGCAGTTTTTCGGGTCCTAAACTTCCGGAGCCGTTTTGAGGCCCTCTTTCCAATGGGCTATCATACACCTAAAATAGATATCATATGCAAAATTTACGACCCTGGGAAGTTGATGTATTGACTTACCCAAACGGGGCCCACATGACTTTTGGCACTTCATCTCCTAGGGTTAGGTTTTTGGATGTTTAGGGTTTTTGAAACTCCTATTTATTGTAAAAATGCCTTGAGAGCCTCATTGTAATCATCTTCTTGCGAATGAGCACAGTCGTCACATCTCTTCTTAGAGATAATATGCCACCATTCCATCAAGCTTGTTTTTCGCTGCATTTTACAGTTTCAGCTTATTTCCTTATTGAATAGAAAACCAGTTTTACTGTATCTCTATTATTTTGTGTTAAGAATTTGGTAATAATCTGTATTCATTTCGTTCTGCTCATAAAATCTGGATCACTACTCAATGAGCCAAGGAAGCACAAAATATCGTCTCCTCCCAAATATACAAACCATCCTTTCATCCTCTCCCTAGAGCCACCAATTCCTCCCCTCCTACACCTCCCATCAAGATCCAGAAATTAACCAGGGGTGAAATGGTTGAACTCCAACTCAAGGGTATTTGTTATAATTGTGATGACAAATATTTTCCATGGCACAAGTGTAAGGAACAAAATATTTTTATGGCCATGAATGAGGATGTTTCTGAAGAAGAGGTTGTTGTTTTACCTCTAAATGAGCTACCACAACCATCTGATCTAACCCCACCCTCTGATCCACTAGAAGTTGAATCGATGATTTCACTTAATTCCCTCACTGGCTTCCTTGCTCCTCAGACCTCAAATTAATTGGTTACATTAAAAATCAGAAATTCATCATCCTTGTGGACAGTGGTAGCACCCATAATTTTATTCATCACCGCATTTACCAAGAAGTCAATTGTTACATCTGTGTCGTCAATAATTTTCAAATCATGATTTTCAATGGAGGTTCCATGAAATGTGTGCGACATTGTGAAAATGTGAGGCTCCAAGTTGGTTAGTATCATCTGAAATCCCATATGTTTTCTATAGACATGGGTGTTTGTGACATTTTTCTTAGTGTCGAATGGTTAATCAGTCTTGGCCCCATTCTCATGGATTTTAAGGACTTAACCATGCAATTCCAATAGGAATGAAAACAATATAAGTTCCAAGGCATCACAATAGGATCGACTGAGATCATCAATTCCCATCGCATGGAAAATCTCCTCAAAAAGGGTCATTCTAGCATTATTTCCCAACTCCACTCCATTCATGTTGTTGAGACACCCTCTAATCTATCCTCTCCTGCCACCAATTTGTTTTTACCACTCCCAAATCCATTCCCCCTTCTCGTGGATTCCATGATCATTCAATCCCTCTCATACTGGGTAGTCTTCCTCCCAATGTTCTCCCTCATCTTCATCCATTTTCCCATAAGAATGAAATTGAGAAAATTGTTCATGAATTGCTAGAAGTGGGTGTTATCCATTCTAGTACCATCCCCTATTCTTCCCCTGTCATCAAGGTACTCAAGAAAGAAGTTACTTGGTGCATGTGTCCTGATTTTTTGTACCCTCAACAAACTCACAATTAAAGACAAATTCCCCATTCCTATCATTGATGACCTCCTGGATGAATTGAGTGGTGAAAAGTACTTCACCAAACTTGATCTGCATTCTAGATACCACCAGATTTGTATGAAATAAGAACACATTCTGAATACTTCATTTCAAACTCATGAGGGTCACTATGAGTTCTTGGTAATGCCCTTTCACCTATGTAATTCTCCTTCCACTTTCCAAAGTCTTATGAATCATGTCTTCTGTCATTTTATCCATCATTTTTTCTTAGCTTTCTTTGATG
This sequence comes from Picea mariana, assembly GCA_032191745.1. Lineage (NCBI taxonomy): Eukaryota > Viridiplantae > Streptophyta > Pinopsida > Pinales > Pinaceae > Picea > Picea mariana. The sequence continues at coordinate 140,378 of JASDQU010244639.1, forward strand.
ATATTCTCATATATAGTAAAACTTGGACATCTCATCTCTCCCATGTGAATCAAGTTCTCCATCTACTCTCTAAGCACCAACTTTTCCTTAAACAATCTAAATGTGCCTTTGGAGCCTCAGAAGTGGAGTACCTAGGTCATATTGGCATCAAGGATGGTGTACGGGTGAATCCTAAGAAAATTGAATCTATGCAGGATTGGCCTCGCCCTAAAACTCTTAAGATATTGCATGGTTTTCTGGGTTTAACTCACTATTCTCAGAATTTTATTTGAACTTATGGAAAAATTATAGATCCTCTCACTTCTCTCCTTAAAAGGAGTGATTTCTCTTGGACTCTAGTTTTTTATCACTCCTTCTAAGCCTTGAATGATGTTATGTGCTCGGCCCTTGTCCTAGCACTTCCAGACTTCACAAGGACATTCGTACTAGAATGTGATGCTTCGGGAAAAGGAATTGGGGCCGTCCTCATGGAAGATGGAATGCCTTTTTCCTTCACCAGAAAACATCTTTTCGAGAGACATTTGGGCCAATCCATTTATGAAAAGGAAATGTTATCTATTTTTCATGTTGTGGATCTCTGGCATCCTTATTATTGGGACAAAGATTCCAAATTAAAATTGATCATCAGAGTCTCAAGTTTTTTCTAGAACAATGCATTTCATCACCGGAGAAACAAAAATGGGTGACCAGGCTATTTGGATATGATTATGAGATCATTTACAAGAAGGGGAAGGAAAATGTAGTTGCATATGCTCTTTCTCGAAAGTGTGAAGAAGACGAGTCCCTTTTCTCCCTCTCCTTCATTGTACCAGATTAGATCCAAGCTATTCATCAGGAATGGCTACAAGACCCCAAACTTTCTAACATGATCCAACAATTGCAACACAATTCTCCAAGGTACTCTTGGCATAATGAAGAGATTTTCTACAAAGGTCATTTGTATTTAAGCAAACAATCACAACTTAAATCTACGGTGTGCTATGAGCTTCATGCTTCCCCCACAGCTGGGCATTCAAGGTTTACCAAAACATTTGAACTAGTCAAACGTTCCTTTTTCTAGGATGGTATGAAATAGGACGTTATCACCTTTGTGGTTGAATGTGATGTCTATCAACACATCAAGGGAGAAAAATTCAAAGCTCTAGGCACACTCCAACCGCTTTTTATCCCCTCTGTTATTTGGAGAGATATTTATATGGATTTCATTGTTGGCCTACCTAAATTGGGAAATAAATCAGTCATTGTGGTGGTCGTCTATAGTATTTCCAAATGTTCTCATTTCTATGCTCTTCAACACCCATTCACAACATCCACAGTGGCTTAAATATTCATGGATAATATCTTCGGGCTTCATGGCATGCCTCATTCCATTGTCTCTGATAGAGATCCCACTTTCACCATCAATTTTTAGCAGGAATTATTCAAGATACAAGACACCCAATTGCATCTCAGCACCGCCTATGACCCCCAGATGGATGGCCGGAATGAAATTGTCAACAAGTTCTTGAAAACATATTTGATTTGTCTTTCATCTGAGAGGAAAAATCGGTAGGCTCAGTGGTTACCCCTAGCTGAATGGTGGTACAACACACCTTACCATACAACTATTAATATGACTCCTTTTGAAGAAGTATAAGGCCAAAATCCATCATCGATTCTCTCATACATGCCAGGGGTTTTGAAGGTTCAGGAGGTGGAAAAAACTCTTACAATACGAGAGGATATTCTTCGTGCCCTCAAAGAAAATTTGGCCATGACTTAGAATCACATGAAGAAACAAGTAATCAAGATCGTTCTGAACGTCAATTTGGTGAAGGGTACTAGGTGTTTTTTCGACTGCAACCTTATAAGCAGACTTCACTAAAAGTTGAACACTGTTAGAAACTTGCTCCCAAATTTTATGGTCCTTATATCATGCTCAAGAGAGTTGGATAAGTGGCCTACCAGTTATCTCTACCCAATCATTCTAAGCTCCATCATGTTTTCCATATCTCTTGATTAAAGAAGGTGATTGGAACCAAGCGCCAAACTCAAACCAGACTCCTTTATTTGGATGAAGATGGTTTCATCTAGTTGCAGCCACAAGCAGTCTTGGACCAGTGAAAGCATCGTCTCCATCAGCACACCATCAAGGAAGTGTTATTCTAGTGGAAAGATACAACTCCAAAAGATGCCACCTAGGAGTTGACCACCATTCTAAAAAAATGTCCTCATCTCAAGCCTTGAGGACAAGGTTGTTCTTCAAGGGGGAGGGAATCTTAGKGTCCTAACCTACCTAACCRCTCATGTAGGTAGAATAATATATTTCGATGTAATAAAGGCTGATATTAATAAGTCCTAGAAATAAGGAATAATAAGTCAAATGTAAGAAGACCTAATAGAATCTTTTTGTTATATAAGGATGTTCCTCTAGATGGTTCTTTTGATAGATAGATTTAGTATAAATAGGAGTAGAGGGTATGAGAAGTTTTGTCTTGAGAATTATTGTAATAGAGTGTTTCTTTGTTGGAGGTTTCCCCCTCAAAGAAGAAAGTGAATATTGTTTCCTATCAATAAAGGTATTATTTTGGTGTTGTGGTTTCATCTATTATGTTGTTTCAGTGTTATTCTCTGCAATATTTCTATTTTCAGGTATTATAATAGATATGGTACCTTAAAAATCCTCTCTCCTCATATATAAATCCAAGACATCAATTACCATAAAAGGTAAGCACTCATACTCATCATCCATGGGAATCAAGAATGCAATATCAAGAGACACCCTAAAATAGACCTTTTAGGAAGGGAAAAAAAGAGGTTGAAAAAGCAATAAGCAATTCCTTCAAGATCTGCGAGAGTTCCTAGTTAATTCAAGCAGAATCACACTAATGATAGAAAAATTCCAAGCAACACCCCACTCCTCCCAATGAATTTCACCTTATTGAATATAAGAGGGCTTAACAGTCCCTCCAAGAAGATAATTCCATGAAATATGCTTCTCAAGAAAAAACCCACCATTATCATTATTCAAGAAACAAAAAGTACCGTGGAAACCCTATAGAAATTGATCTCACAATGATGGATAGGTTGTGAATTTATGGCCCTTGATTTTGAAGGGGCCTCTGGGGGATGGTGTTAAGAACCAAATATCAATATAGCATAGAAAAACCTCAAAATAAGTACTCAATACCTTGAAAAATATATAATTTCAGATAATAAGCCTCTTTGAGGGGGCAACCTCCTTTTACCATACTTAAATGTTCAAGTACAAGATGATTCAAAATGAAAATGTCTCCTTGGTATATATAGGAGATTAGGAGGTATAATTACAACTAATGTCCTAAAGCCGACATAAATAAAATAACATTACTAATATAATATGCCCCAATTAAGGGGTAATGAGCCAATATTAGGGCTTAACATGCCCCTCCCCTTGAGATAAGTGTTGTTCGCAGTGCTTGAGTAACTCTGGATGATTATGTATAAAAGACTCCTCTTCCCAAGTGGAATCTTCAGCCAGTAGTTTCCTCCATTTAATGAGATACTCTAAAATGGATCTATTCCTCAGCTGGCGAATTCTTGTGTCAGTGATGGCTTCAGGATCCAATATGATTTTTCCTTCCTCCTCAAGTTCTGGCAATATAGTTTGAACTGGGATCTTGTCGCCTATAACTTTCTTTAAGCATGAAACATGGAAAACTAGTTGTACTCGTGAAGATGCAGACAACTCCAATTTGTATGCCATAGTACCAATCTTTTGCAACACCTTATAAGGGCCATAGTACTTTGGTGATAATTTATTATCCTTCTTGGCTTGCTTGAGGGACATATTTTTGTATGGTAGTAAGGTGAAATTCAAGGCTTAGAAGGAGTGATAAAAAACTAGAGTCCAAGAGAAATTACTCCTTTTAAGGAGAGAAGTGAGAGGATCTATAATTTTTCCATAAGTTCAAACAAAATTCTAAGAATAGTCCGTTAAACCCAGAAAACCATGCAATATCTTAAGAGTTTTAGGGCGAGGTTAATCCTGCATAGATTCAATTTTCTTAGGATTCACCCGTACACCATCCTTGATGCCAATATGACCTAGGTACTCCACTTCTGAGGATCCAAAGGCACATTTATATTGTTTAAGGAAAAGTTGGTTCTTAGAGAGTAGATGGAGAACTTGATTCACATGGGAGAGATGAGATGTCCAAGTTTTACTATATATGAGAATATCATCAAAGAAAGCTAAGAAAAAATGATGGATAAAATGACAGAAGACATGATTCATAAGACTTTGGAAAGTGGAAGGGGCATTACATAGGTGAAAGGGCATTACCAAGAACTCATAGTGACCCTCATGAGTTCGAAATGAAGTATTCAGAATGTGTTCTTATTTCATACAAATCTGGTGGTATCTAGAATGCAGATCAAGTTTGGTGAAGTACTTTGCACCACTCAATTCATCCAGGAGGTCATCAATGATAGGAATGGGGAATTTGTCTTTAATTGTGAGTTTGTTGAGGGTACAAAAAATCAGGACACATGCACCAAGTACCTTCTTTCTTGAGTACCTTGACGACAGGGGAAGAATAGGGGATGGTACTAGAATGGATAACACCCACTTCTAGCAATTCATGAACAATTTTCTCAATTTCATTCTTCTGGGAAAATGGATGAAGATGATGGACAACATTGGGAGGAAGGCTACCCAGTATGAGAGGGATTGAATGATCATGGAATCCACGAGAAGGGGGAATGGATTTGGGAGTGGTAAAAACAAATTGGTGGCAGGAGAGGATAGATTAGAGGGTGTCTCAACAACATGAATGGAGTGGAGTTGGSAAATAAWGSYARAATRACCCTTTTTGAGGAGMTTTTCCATGCGATGGGAATTGATGATCTCAGTCRATCCTATTKTGATGCCTTGGAACTTATATTGTTTTCATTCCTATTGGAATTGCATGGTTAAGTCCTTAAAATCCATGAGAATGGGGCCAAGACTAATTAACCATTCGACACCAAGAAAAATGTCACAAACACCCATGTCTATAGAAAACATATGGGATTTCAGATGATACTGACCAACTTGGAGCCTCACATTTTCGCAACATCCCCCACATTTCATGGAACCTCCATTGAAAATCATGATTTGAAAATTATTGACGACACAGATGTAACAATTGACTTCTTGGTAAACGTGGTGATGAATAAAATTATGGGTGCTACCACTATCCACAAGGATGATGAATTTCCAATTTTTAATGTAACCAATTAATTTGAGGTTTGAGGAGAAAGGAATCTAGTGAGGGAATTAAGTGAAATCATCAGTTCAACTTCTGGTGGATCAGAGGGTGGGGTTAGATCAGATGGTTGTAGTAGCTCATTTAGAGGTAAAACAACAACCTCTTCTTCAGAAACATCCTCATTCATGGCCATAAAAATATTTTGTTCCTTACACTTGTGCCATGGAAAATATTTGTCATCACAATTATAACAAATACCCTTGAGTTTGAGTTCAACCATTTCGCCCCTGGTTAATTTCTGGATCTTGAGGGGAGGTGTAGGAGGGGAGGAATTGGTGGCTCTAGGGAGAGGATGAAAGGATGGTTTGTATATTTGGGAGGAGATGATATTTTGTGCTTCCTTGGCTCATTGAGTAGTGATCCATATTTTATGAGCAGAACGAAATGACTACAGATTATTACCAAATGCTTAACACAGAATAACAGAGATACAGTAAAACTGGTTTTCTATTCAATAAGGAAATAAGCTGAAACTGTAAAATGCAGCGAAAAACAAGCTTGTTGGAATGGTGGCAGCTTAGCTCTAAGAAGAGATGTGACGAATGCGCTCATTCGCAAGAAGATGATTACAATGAGGCTCTCAAGGCATTTTTACAATAAATAGGAGTTTAAAAAACCCTAAACATCCAAAAACCTAACCCTAGGAGATGAAGTGCCAAAAGTCATGTGGGCCCCATTTGGGTAAGTCAATACATCAACTTCCCAGGGTTGTAACTTTTGCATATGATATCTGTTTTAGGTGTATGATATCCCATTGGAAAGAGGGCCTCAAAATAGCTCTGGAAGTTCAGGACCCGAAAAACTGCTAAAAATAGTAAATTATCAAAATTGCTAGAAAGTTGTTTTGAGCCAGCTTGAAAAGGTGGGTGGCCACCAATATCCACCTGGATCAATCCTCCATCCTTAGGAAGAAATGGTCTCCATTTCATTAAGTTCCCCCATCAGATGAGGAAATTTCTGTTGAATTTGGCCCTGGGTGAGCCACTTGCCTTGGTGCAGGAGCTGCTCTGCTTTGACGACTCGATAAAGATGGATCCTTTGTTGTCGACTGCCCTTGATCTATGTGTCCACAATCTGATCAATATATGCCTGTTGTATGTAGTCAGGGTTGAGCTCTATTGGTGTCAGTTATTCTGCTACGTCTGAGGTGTCCAATAATGGTGGGAAATAAGGCTGAAGGAGGTCCACGTTGAACACTGGGTGCAGGCCAAGGAAAGGAGGAATGTTGAGCATAAAATCATTATGCCCCACAGCCTTGGTGATGGTGTATGACCCATATAGGAGTGGGCGAAGCTTCTGATGGGGTCTTGTAAGGTGTTCTTTCTGCAAGTGCAACCAAACTTTGTTGCCCACCTGAAACTTATGTGGAACCTGATGTTGATCATGGAACTACTTGTACTTTCCATTAGACTTCTATAGGATATCCTGAACTGTTGGTGGATGTGCTGGATCCTCTCAATGAATCAGGTGGCTTTGTCAGCCTCAGTTGGAGTAGGAGAGGAGTCGGTCTAGGTGACCGCAAGGGGAAGTGCAACATCTATGGGACCCAATGGTTGGAATCCCAAACCCACCTGAAAGGGGTTATGGCTAATTGAGCTATGCACGGCTCGGTTGTAGCTATGCTAGACATAGGAAATACTCTCATCCCATGTGCGAGGGTGCTTGGAATTATACATGCGCAGTACACGCACGATCATTCGATTTACGACCTCGGTTTGGCCATCTGTTTGGGGGTGGAAGGCCATGGATTTGGTGAGCTTGGTGTCCAGCAGTGACTAGAGGCTCGACCAGAATGCGGTGAGAAATCGACTGTCCTGATCTGAGACAATGGTTTGTGGGATTCCAAAATGTACCTAGACTCATTCAAAGAAGATCTTTACAGTGTCTTCTGTTGTGATGCTCTTCTTGCAAGCAACCAGAATAACCATCTTAGAAAAGCAATTGACAACCACAAAAACATAGTCATTTCCCCGCTTGGTGGATGGGAGGCCCGACATGTAGTCCATTGAGATGGATTCCCATGGTCTGTCAGGAGTAGGAAGAGGGGTGTACAGGCCCTGTTTCTTAGTGGTTGGTTTGGCAATAGCGCAAGCAGTGCAAGACCTGATATACTTGCTGACCTCCTGTCAAATTTTCATCCAATAGAAATGTTTTTGTAGCATCACTAATGTATTTTCGATGCCAAAGTGTCTTTCCACCCAGCTGTAGTGGGCTTCCTAGATCAGCTTCACTCGCTCACTTGAGGGAACACATATATGGTCTAGACGACACAACAACCCATCTTGAAGATGGAAATTATCGACAACTGCCTTTGCACCCAACATTTGGTAGGTGGTGGCGAAGTTCGGGTCTGTCTCATAGAGTTGGGTCCATCCAGAGGTCTCATGGCCGCAAGATTCTAGCACTGTGGTGAGTGTCGTGACTAGTGGTCTGCTGAGGCAATCAATGACACGGTTGGTGCTTCCTATTTTATACTTGATGTTGAGGTGGAATTCCTGCAAGTATATGGACCACTTTTGATGGCGGTCATTCTGCAACTTTCCTTGTGTCTGCATGAAATGCAGTGGCTTATGATCAGTGTGGATGACTGTCTCCCTCCCAAGAATGTAATGTCTCCACTGGTGGCAAGCTTGCACAATGGAGTACATTTCTTTGTCGTAAGTAGGGTACTTACGGACAACATCTAATAGTGTTGCACTATGATAGGCTACGGGGTGGTCGTGCTGCATGAGAACGACACCCACAACATAGTCTAAAGCATCAATCTCAATCTCAAAGGGTTGTTGCAGGTCTGGTAGTGAAAGTACTGGGGCTAAGCACAAGAGTTTCTTCAAATCATCGAATGCTTGTTGTTGGGGCTGGCCCCATGCAAATTTCACCTTACCACCACCCCTAGTTATTTGGCTGAGGGCCCATGCAATTGTAAATCATGCCAAGAGAAAAATATATGATATTTGATTCTGAAACTTGCACCAGAAATACTACATAATTTCCACTTTCCAATGCAACCAGTCTCACTTAATTTGGATACTCACTGAAGAATATATCACTATTTTACCTAGAACACCTGTTTGAGACTAGTTAATATGACTAGTCAGATACCCTATCTTACATAGGGTGTATCTACAGACGTAGGATGACCCATAATATGAAATTTTTATCACAACTAAATTGATAATTTCTATCAATATCCTCTAGGTTTCAGGGTCTGAAACATCACAAATTTTTTTTTATAGAGAAAATTCCTAGATGACTAAATTCAAGATGATTCCATAACCATATCTTACACATGATATATATTTGAATTTATAATGCCTCAAGAGCTAAAATTTGAACCCCACATACCTTGATATGTCTACTAAATATCCTCCAAGAGGTTCCTTCTGAAACATAGTAGAAAAAAACTTATAGAAAAAATGATAAGGTGTCTCATGTACAACAACTAAACCCCAAGACCTTGAGCTATGATACCAAATGCTTACAAATATCATAAAATAACAGAATTACACACCATGTACAAAATGTCAAAATGGATGAAAAATCCAATATAGATAAGTTACACAATAAATCCTTAAAGAATAGGGGAACCCCCTGTAAATAGCCAAATACCTTTCATACTTCACAATTCACCTCTCAATAATGAATACATGATCTCTTATATATAGCTATTCACACTTGCACATGAGGCCCCTTTATCACTAGGCCGACCCTATTACATATGTATTTACACATTAAATGTACATTTAGGCCCATATATGCCCCCCTTTAGGTCATATCATATACATTTATCCATATATATGCCCCTCTTGGGTCATAACATATGTCCATGCTGAGTGAGAAATGCGCCCACAACATAGTCTGAAGCATCTGCCTCAATCTCAAAAGGTTGTTGCAAGTTGGGTAATGAGAGCATCATGGCTGAGAAAACGCGCTGCTTCAAATCACTGAACACTTTTTGTTGCGACTGGACCCACATGAAATTTTCCTTGCCATCGCCACTGGTCACTTGGCTAAGGGCCCATGCAATGTGGGAGAATCCCAACACGAACCTTTGATAGAAATTGGCAAGGCCTAAGAAGCTTTGAAGCTCAGTGAGTGTGGTCAGGGCTACCCAGTCATGGATGACCTAGATCTTGGCTGGATTGACATGCACCCCATGCTCATCAACAATCTATCCTAGGTACTAGACCCTGTTCATGTCAAAGGAGAAATTTTCCAAATTTGCATATAGCTTGTGTTTCCGCAGAGTGTGCAATGCCTATTGAATGTGCTGCAAGTGTTCCACCCGATTCTTGCTGAAGATGAGGATGTCATCCAGATACACCATCAAAAAATAATTGGTGAAAGGCTGCAATATATCATTCATCATCCTCATGAAATTTGTTGGGGCATTTGTCAAGCCAAAGGGCATGACCACCCATTCAAAAATACCTTCTTTGGACTTGAAGGAAGTCTTCCATACATTGGTATTCTATATTGGGACCTGGTGGTAGCCAGAATTCAGATCAATATTACTAAAGTATTTGGCCCCCTTGAGCTGGTCAAGGAGATCGTCAATTTTTGGAATTGGGTACCGGTTCCTGACTATGATTTTATTTAGGGCCCGATAATCAATGCAAAGTCACCAAGACCTATATTTCTTCTAAAAAAGCATGATTGAGCTTCCACAAAGTGATGAGCTTGGGAGGATATTCCCCTTTTCAAGAAGCTCTTGGATTTGGTGCTTGATTTCTTCATTTTATGATAGAGAGGAATGATAGACTAACCCATTGGGTAGTGATGCGCTGGGGGTCAGATCGATTGAGTGCTTAACCTAACAGTGTAGAGGTACCCTAGTGGGTGAGGAGAAGATGTTTTTGTATTCTTCCACAACCTTATCCACTTGATTCTGATGTGTGGAGAGAGCTGTCACGGAGGCCATGGATGTGGCTACAACCTTCAACTTACTTTGAGTGTGAATCACTAAGAAGACAAACTTTCTGGTCTGAGAGATGACCTTCATGCATTTCTTGGCAGAGATCAAGGAAATGGAAGTAGATGGGACTAACTTTGGTATCCTATATAATTTCATGTCCAAAGTAATAATAACACTACGAGGCCTAGACTCGTATACATCATGACGTTTCCCTAAATAAGGTTGGCCCAAAAGAACATCAAAAACTTCAAAGGGGGTGACATCACACAATACCTCATCTTTGAAGGGCTTGATGCCATAGGCCATGTGGAACTGTTGGCTAACGTGGATATCACTCCCTTGGCTAAGCCATCCAATGGTTTATAGATGTGGGTGTGGTGTTGTCGGTACAGCCAACCAATTAACAACCTCTGTTGAGATGAGGTTCTTCTAGGTACCACTATTAATGGTGAAGTGCAGTGGAGTACCCTTCATCCACATCTGTGAATGAAAGAGACGCTCACCTTCCTTTCGTTCATCAGGTTCATAGGGATGGACCTTGGTGATGGTAGCAAAAGTGGCATTAGGTTCTGGATCAATGATTGATTCTAATTTTAAAGGGGTATATGGAATAAATTCGGATGAAAAAGTCATAAATCTATAAATTTAATAAATTTCCCATGTGGATCGAGGAGATGCCCACCTCCTCATTAATTAATTGGGCTAACAGGTTTCCCATATGGGTGAAAGATATTACCATGTTGAAATATTGTAACTACAAAGAGTATTCTATTTATTATTGAGTTATTATTCATTAGATCAATCCCCTTTTGTGGATTGATCACGTTGAGCATTGAAATTGACCAAATCCCCTTTTGTGGATTGGTCAAACCCTAAATATAATATGCAAATTGATAAGTCGGCTCCTAGGCTAATTAAAGTGGTTTTAACCACTAAGAAGACAAGTTGTCCTTGCCTAGTGAAGAGACACATTTCCAACACCTGCCAGTTTGTATAAATAAAGGAAGCCAACACCTCATTATCTCACTCGCTCATTCGCTCATCCAGTGCGCAAGTTTGGTAGCTGCAGTTGGGAGAAGAAGGAAGAGAGAGGCATATTTCTCAGTGTTGGATATTCTCTAGTGTTTTGTTTTATTTTCTTGGCATTGTATTGGCTATCTATATTAAGGAATTTTTTGTTGGGTTTTCTCCCCCATGAGCGTTTTCCAAGATAAATGTTGTGTATCTTGTGATTGTGTTTCTCTCAGTGATCATATCTATGCTATGTTTATCTAGCAAATTGAAAAGAAACCTAATAATATCTTAAACATTAACATGGCATCAGAGGTAAACTGAAGAGAGCATCTTTCACTGGATAAAGAAAAACTCCATTGTTGTCACACAAGAAAATTAGGGCTTTTTGTTGAAGAGGAATATCATCCTAAAAACCATTTAGAAAAGTGTGCCCTAGCCTAAGGAACTTTTTTGCACCTTGAGAGCACATTTTCAGTGGTCAAATACTATGAAAAGTCAAACCCTAGTTTTGACTAGTACCAGAAAATCAGAAGTACCCGAAAAATGAAAGTACTAGAAAACCAGAAGTACCAGAAAACTAGGAAACTAGAAGTACCAGTCCATAATTCTGCTGGTCCAATTTGAAGGGGAAAAAAATGGATTTTCTAAAATCTAACTGCACTAGGCTACTCGCATCAACCAAGCACACCTCCTGGTAAGTTCAAAATTAAATTATGAGCATTTTCAATTTTTGGTCATTTTCCTAGATCTAGGTAAAGATGTCTGTAAGAACTAAGCTTGTTGACAAGATAGAATGTGTGGAAAACTTATGTTCCTCGAAGTATATGATTTCACTCATTCTTGAAGAGAATGACTTAGCAAGATTCATTAAAGAAGATGTACTAGAACCAATCGATGCCATAGCTAAAGAAAAACACCAAAAGGACACAGTTAGGGCCAAAAGAATCATTTCAAATTCTATTAAACATCACTTGATTCCTCAAGTGGCTTCAAAGAAGACTCCAAAATAAATGTTTGATTCCCTAACTAGGATGTATGAAGGAAAGAACATCAACTGAAAGATGAATCTAAGAACTCAACTCAAAAAAACAAGGATGTAGAAATGAGAAACAATTCAAGAATATTTCTCTAGAATATCACAATTCATGGAACAACTATAAAAAATTGGTGATAATATAGATGAAGAAGAAATCATAATGACAACCCTTAATGGTCTCACAATACTTTGGGATCCATTCATCCTAACGATTTGTGCTAGAAAGGAGAAACTACACGTTGATAGTATTTGGGAAGAATGCGTTCAAGAAGAAGCAAGAGTATCTAACCGAGAAGCAATACTATCAAGAGATGAATATCAAGCCCTAGTTGATCATACTAAAGGAGGAATGAAGAGGTCTTACTTACAGAAAGAAACTCATCAACATAAGGAGTCTCATCCCCCAAACAAATTCATACATAAAGAATCTCACCTTCCAAGGAGATTCCAAAAGTTTCAGAAAGGCCAAAGAAGAGAAAAATATTTCTCATCCTACCAATGTTACCATTGTGACAAGATGGGACATATTGATAAGAATTGTCCAGCTAGAAGAGAAGAATACAAGAAGAGAAACAAGAGGCACCATGCCCATACAGTTGAAGATGAAGAGCCACCCACAAAGACGATAAAAGAACAGATTGAAGACTATGTCTTAATATCTACCCTCTTAAGACCAATGTCACCTGGTGAGGACACTTGGCTCATAGATAGTGATCTTCCAAGCACATGATAGGTCAAAGAGACATTCTCTCTTTCCTTATTGAAAAGAACTTTCCCCATAGATTTACACTTGGAGACGATTACCAGTACCCTATCAAAGGGGTAGGATAATCAAATTACAAACTTGATTCAGGAACCCCAATGAATATAAAGGATGTACTATATGTACCAGGTTTAACCAAGAACTTACTTTCTATATAAACTTTATATAAGAAAGGCTTCAAAGTTGCTTTCATAGATGGAGAAGTTCTTATGTGGACCAAAGGAAAAACCATGGAAGAAACAATTGTTATTGGAAAAGAAGAAGGTGTCTTTTATAATCTAAAAGGTCACTCAGAAGAAGCCTTGACTCATTCCATAGAGAATCCCTGTGAAACTTGGCATAGAAGACTAGCTCACATTAACTACAAGGAATTACCATATGTAAGAAAGGTAATCATAGGTATACCAGAATTCAAGGTAGAGCAGGAAGGTGTGTGCAACGGATGTTCACAAGGAAAAAACTTCAAGAACCCTTTCCCTAAGAGAGATAGTAAAGTAAGAGTCCTAGAGCTCATTCACTCAGATGTATGTGGCCAAATTCCACTAGTGGGTATGTATGCTATGTATCGTTTATTGATGACTATTGTCACAAAACTTGGGTTTACTTTTTGAAATCAAAAGATGAAGTGATTGGTAAATTCAAGGAATTTAAAGCCTTTATAGAGAATCTCTCTGAAAGAAAAATCAAGATACCCAGGTCAGATAATAGAGGAGAATACACCTCAAAAGAGTTCATAAAATTTTGTAAAGATTCCAGGATCAAGAGGGAGCTCACCACTCCCTACAATCCTCAAAAAATGGTGTAGCAGAAAGAAAGAACATAACTATAATGGAAGTAGTGAAGACTATGATCCATGATCAAGATATTCCAATGCACTTATGGACAAAAAAAGCAAGAACTACAATGTATGTACAAAACAGAATGTCCCATAGTGCACTTTGTTTCAAGACCCCTGAAGAGATGTTCTCCGAAAAGAAGACATAAGTAAGCCATATAAAAATATTTGGTTGTCCCGCATTTGTACACGTTCCGAAAGAGAAGAGAACCAAGCTGGGCCCTTCAGGAAAGAAGCGAATATTTTTTGGATACTGTGGGGTCTCCAAGGCCTTTAGAATATACATACTAGGTTACCATCATATTGAGATCAACAGAGATGTAACCTTTGATGAAGATGCAACACTCAATAAATCAAGAAGATGCCAGATTGAAGAAGTATATGAAGAAGAACCTGTGGCTCACAAAGTTGCATAACCAGTGAGGGAAGTCATAACTTCCCATGATGAGGACATTATATAAGATCATGACATAATAGAATCTCAAGAACCTCCCCAGATGACAATCTCCCACAAGAGAAATCCAACCTGGGAAAGGGAACTTATTCAAGATGGAGAGAAGTATGGTGCCCCAAAAGGAACCACGAGACAAGTCAAGAAACCCAAGCCATTCTCCAGTTATATGGATTTGATGTGTGATCTCTTAGAGAAGAAGCCTACTTGATTTGAATAAATAATGGGTATATGCCATGATAGAATAATACCACTCCATTGTAAAGAATGATGTATGGGAAATAGTTCCTAGACCGAAGAGCAAGGATGTGGTACTTCCAAATGGATATACAAGATAAAACATGTTGTTGATGGAAGTATTGAGAAATATAAAGAAAGGTTTGTTGCTCGTGGATTTTCTCAAAAGGAAGGCATTGACTATGAAGATACATTTTCTCCTGTAGCCTAATACACTTCAATCAGAACCATCATAGCTCTTGCATCTAATATGAAATGGAAGTTACACTAGATGGATGTGAAAACAACTTTCTTAAATGGTGTCATAGAAGAGAAAGTGTATATAGAACAACCTCAAGGGTTTGAAGTTGAAGACACAAAGACTCATGTATGTAGATTGAGGAAGAATATGTATGGATTGAAACAATCTCCTAGAGCTTGGTATGGAAGAATTGTCATTTTCCTGACGAGCTTGGGCTTTACCAAGAGTAAATCAGATTCTAACCTTTACTTCAAGGTTATGAATGATGATCCTGTTATATTTTTGTTGTATGTGAACGACTTATTTCTAATTGGAGAAGCAAAGGTCATCATTGATTGTAATAAGAATCTCGCTGTATAATTTGAGATGAAATACCTTGGCCTAATGCATTATTTCTTAGTTATTGAGGTCTGACAGAGCCCAGAGAAGATATTCCTTAACCAAGGGAAGTATGCAGTTGAAATACTGAAGACGTTTGATATGTTGGAGTGCAAATCCATGAATACACTTATGGAAACAAAGTTGAAGCTCCTGGTTGACACTTTGTCAGAATTGGTTGATGCTACACTATACAGACAAATCATTGGATCATTGATGTATCTGAAGAACACTAGGCCAGATATATGTTTTGTTGTGAACACCTTGAGTCAATTTCTGGTAGAACCTAGACGTGTTCAGATTGTTGCTGCAAAACATGTGATCAGACTGAGTGGATATACCAATTCAGATTGGGCTGTAAGTGTCTCTAACAGAAAGAGCACTTTAGGATGTTGTTTTAGTCCTAGGTTAGCCATGATCCCATGACAAAGTAGGAAGCGATCAAGTATTTCTCTCAACATGAAAAAAGTAGAATACATTGTTGCATGTTCCGCCAGTTGTGAATCCATATGGCTTCAAAAGTTGTTGACAGGTATATTCGATCTGAAGATGGAAGAACCTATGTTTCTATGTGATAACTAGAGTTGCATAAAGATGAAAGAGAACCCTGTGTTCCATGACAAGTCAAAACACATAGAAATCCAATATCATTACATCCATGATATGGTGCAGAGAGGAGACATAAATCTCTAGTATGTTAGCACAAATTAATAGGTTGCAGATGTGTTGACCAAGCCTCTATGTCATGTAAAGTTTGAGCACTTTCGAGATAAGCTTGGTGTAGTCCAAAAGGACCTCCCTTGAAATGAGGAGTATGTCGATACCAGCCTTGCACTGAATATTTCTTTCTTTGTGTTGATGTTGTTGAGATGCCAACTTTGTGCTAAAGATTTCTAGCTTCGTGCTGATGTTGTTGTGATGCTAGCCTTGTGCTAAAGATTTCTAGCTTCGTGATGATGTTGTTGTGATGCCAACCTTGTGTTGAATATTTCCAGATTCGTGTTGATGTTGTTGTGATGCCAACCTCGTGATGAATATTTCTAGCTTCATGTTGATGTTGTTGTGATCCCAACCTCGTGCTGAAGATTTCCAGCTTCGTGCTGATGTTGTTGTGATTCCATCCTCATGATGAATATTTCCAATTTTGTGTTGATGTTGTTGTGATGACAACCTCGTGCCGAATATTTCCAGCTTCGTGCTGATGTTGTTGAGATGCCAACTTCTTGCTGAAGATTTCCAACTTCGTGCTAATGTTGTTGAGATGCCAGCTTCGTGCTAAAGATTTCCATCCTAGTGCTGATGTTGATGATGCTCCAACCTTCGTGTTGTGATTTTGTTGATGTTGTATCAGCCTTGTGTTGTTATTGATGATGATGATGATGATATATTAGTGTTGTACTAATCCATGTTGAAGAATATGATGATGATGCCATTCCAACTCCCTACCACGGATGATGATGTTGATGATGAAGAAAAACTTTTGATGATTTATAGATATGACAGTCAATGTTCTAGATGTTGTTGATATTGCTTCCATCTCTCTCTCTCCTGATGATGTTATAGAATACCCTTATTGTTAAGGGGGAGTGTTGAAATATTGTAACTACAAAGAGTATTCTATTTTTTATTGAGTTATTATTCATTAGATCAATCCCCGTTTGTGGATTGATCATGTCGGGCATTGTAATTGACCAAATCCTCTTCTGTGGATTGGTCAAACCCTAAATATAATATGAAAATTGAGAAATATGCTCCCAGGCTAATTAAAATGGTTTTAACCACTAAGAAGACAAGTCGGCCCTGCCCAGTGAAGAGACACCTTTCCAACACCTACCAGTTTGTATAAATAAAGGAATCCAATGCCTCATTATCTCACTCATTCATTCGCTCATCCAGTGAAAAATTTTGGTAGCTTCAGTTGGGAGAAGAATGAAGAGAGAGGCACATTGCTCAATGTTGGATATTCTCTAGTGTTTTGGTTTATTGTCTTGGCATTGTATTGGCTTTCTATATAAAAGACGTTTTTGCTGCATTTTCTCCCCCATGAGGGTTTCCCGTGATAAATGTTGTGTATCTTGTGATTGTGTTCCTCTCAGTGATCCTATCTATTCTATGGTTATCTAGTAAATTGAAAAGAAACCTAATAATATATTAAACCTTAACATCCCATCTCTCCATTATTGTATTAGGTTTTACTTTCCACTACTAAGTTAGTCGGGTAGTTAGATCTATTATTATAATAATAGAGACTCATTTAATGAG
>JASDQU010244640.1:0-27795 GCA_032191745.1 Picea mariana
AGAAGAGTGGCGTATCTTTTGGAGAGGACTATCTGTATTGGTTTGAGTTATCTCTTGACATTGTATTGGCAATTTATGACAAGTAAGTTTTTGTTGGGTTTTCTTCCCCTAGAGGGTTTCCCAGGATAAATATTGTGTCTCTTGTGAATGTGTATTTCTTAGTGATCTTATTCTTATGTTGCTCTTATCTATTGAAATTCAAAGAACTATACTAATGGCATAAAACATTAACAAGAAATACAAGGCAAATTCTCGTTCTCCTCGTCATTGTAGACTTGATCTTTGACAGGTGACACTTTGTCAATTAAATTATTACACAAAAGATCTATTGCATCCAAGGGTTCCTCAAACACTTCTTCACTTCCAAAATCATGGAATAAAGTATCATTAAGATCTTTGAAATGGTTATAACTTATCATGTTCTCTTCTTGATGTGCAAGAGGAACAAAGGCATGGATGTCTTCATTGAATGGAAGGGTAGATACAAGCACTTCATCTTCATCAAGCAGGAGCATGGATACAAATGCCTCGTCCAAATCTTCAACATGAGAAACTTCATCGAGATCTTGGTAACTTTTTTCATAGAGTATCTCTTCATCCGCAAGGGCTTGTTCTTTGACATATTCTTGAGATAAACATTTTACAATATTCATCAGTTTCTCAGCAGCTTCGTCAACATATTTTTCCATTTCCATCTATAAAAGTTCCCTCCTCAATACATGCCAAGTTCTAGGGAAGGGTTCACCCCATGGTGCCATAATTCCATTTGCTAAAATGACACCTCAATGGAGTCGCCAAGTGAGTTCAAGGTTCATCAAATGATGGAAAGGGTAATCAATAAAATGTGGGTTATTCGGTTGAAGGATTCTAGGAAGGTGGAGTCGCCAGATGAACTTTAGCTCATAAAGAAAAAAAGGGAAAGAGAATTTTCCTTAAGTGGAGTCACTAGGAAAGCTAGGGGTAAAAGATTTTGGGATGGAAGCTTGCCAAAGTGTCATTAGGGTGTAACCCATTTTACTTCTCCCTAGTATTCCTCTATGCAACAAATTATTCCAAGACAATTATGATGAGCTTAGTGGGGTTGCATGCCTTTATACTCCCCAAAATCTTAGCAAATTAACCTTGCAACCAAGAAAATAAGCAATAGCAAGCGAGATTCCTTACCTAGTCTCAACATTAACAAGATAAACTCCTTTTAACCAATAAAATTCCACCATAAAAGCAAGAAAAATCCTCCAAGAAAGATAGCACCTTAATTCTTCATCCAATAGCCAAGACAAATCATCACAAGAGATAGTAGCAAAGAGAGATATGTAAAATTGCCCAAATAGGGCATAACTTTCAGCCGAGGAGTCTTTCTCCAAGTGAGAATGCTATGTGATAATGAAATGAAATGATTCTTATTTATACAAATCCTCCTAAATGAGTTTGTCCACTTAACTTTAGGGTAACCAAAAAGTAAGGGGTCAACAACCCTTACTTTTCCTCTTTACATCATAAATTCAAATTTAACTTTTAAAAATTTCACATAAGAAACCCTAAACATGACGTCATCCCCTTGAGGGGTGACGTTTTGACATTTTTAGCAAGTTGCTACGCAAGTGGAGGAGGTCGTTGGGCCTCCTAAGCCTCCTCTCTCATGCACTAAGGTCATCTTTGTCATGCAAAGGGTCTTCTTCCCCCAAAAATGCCAAGTGTCCATCTCCACCACCAAACCCTAGCCCTAGGGTGACATCAAGCCCTCCAAGTGTGACGTTTTGGCCTCAAGAAGCAAAACGTTGGGATAGTAGGAGCTAGTGAGGTCCTCCAAAGTGCCTCTCAAGCCTCCAAAGTCTATCATCATCCTCCAGTGTGCAGGCCATGGTATCCAACCTGTGGGCTTCAAGCCCCAAGGAATCCCAAGCTAGGCTTGTTCTTCCAAAACTGTCCACCAAGAAAGGTTCTACAAAGACAATGAATACGCCCTCCAAGGATCTCAAGTCAAATGCATCATGATAAGTCAATCAAATCAATAAAACAGCCACCTAAGCATGTGCATCAAAAACACCTCATCAAACTAAACAAGTGCTCAAAGACCCTATGCAATTTTCCAAGTTTTGGTATGGGGGGGTTGACAAAATGACCTATTGGGTGAATCATACCTCAAGTCAAGGAATGTTTCCCAAGTGGACTCCTCTCTAAGTCATATGGAGAAGGTGACATGGATGGGGGCAAGAATTTTGGGCATGCGGTTCATGAAATACAAGGGATAATAGTGTCTCATTTATGGGTGCCTTTGTAGAGGGTGTGTTGCACCTTCATTTTCAATGCATCATTTTTCCAAGCTCATTTATTGCCATTAATTAGTTAAGGTCCAAACAATGGGTACTCCCTATGGGTTAACCAATTAGCTTGGGGGGAAATACCACAGTGTCACTTGAAGGGAGAGGTACACAGAGTGCCATGGGGGTACAATCTAGCTTGTAACACACTTGTGTAGATAACAAGTGGAACATTTATATGTATGTGTTTGCTTTTGCAGGTCTTTGATTTTTTAAGAGAAACATTTCATTGTTCTTGAAACCTCTTTGGGCGAACATCTGGAAGGTTCATAATATGGATTTTATCTTTTGTCATCTATATTTCCTTTGGGATTTTAGACCCTTCTTCCCATGAAATGAGGGA
Organism: Picea mariana; assembly: GCA_032191745.1. Classification (NCBI taxonomy): domain Eukaryota; kingdom Viridiplantae; phylum Streptophyta; class Pinopsida; order Pinales; family Pinaceae; genus Picea; species Picea mariana. Next base: position 2,665 of record JASDQU010244640.1, read on the forward strand.
CAATCCCTTCTTGGGTCAGTACACCCAAAAATCCCAAAAGATAAGGAGACGAATGAGGGGTGAAGTGATGAAAAATGATAAGTATGATCAAGAATGGCACGACGACTTGTCAAGGGGACATCCTAGTGGAAAACCCATCCCTAAGGGTGACCACTTACTAGGGCACAATGTCAACCACCAAGGTGAAACAGGGAAAAGATAATAACTTCCAAGAAGACGTTACATAATCAAAAGAAACTTTAAATGCAACATATTCAAATGCCTCAAATATTGAAATGACACTCACCATAATACTTGGCTTGTACCTCATGGAGAAAGACCTAATGTCTTCTGGAAGCAAGCTGGTGTGGCAGATATCATCGTGATGAATCTGAGATCTGTGGTGGTGAGACAAACTTATGTCTATGCAAGTGGACGTTGTCAGCCCTCTGTCTCTTGGTAGTTTATGTCTACAACCCGAGGGCCTCGAGACATCATATACTTATTTATCCCTAGGAAATGGGGATAACAAACCCGATGAATATGAGGAAGTCAATATTGGATCAACAAAGAATCCAAATATGATAGAAGATTGGTAAAGGAATATGAGAAAAGGAAATAAAGACAAACAAAAATATTATTAGAGAATTCAGGGATATGTTTTCCTTCTCCTATGACGATTTGAAGGCCTACAAGGGATATAAAATTCAATCCACTATATCTTTGAAGGAAGGCGCAAATCCATTTCGAGAGAAGCTGAGACAGATAAATCTGAAGTTGGCCCCTATTGTGTAGAAAGAGTTGCATAAATTATACGAAGCAATAACCATTGCTCCAACAAGACATTCTACTTGGTTCTCTAATCCAGTGAAAGTATGAAAGAAGACCGACGAGATAAGGCTTTGTGTGGACTTCATAAATCTCAATGCAGCTTCTAAGAAAACAATTATCCATTGCCAAACATGGAAAATCCACTACAAATAATCACATGATCAGAGATGTTGTCATTTTTGGATGGTTTTTCAAGTAGCAATCAAGTGTGGGTGAACAAAGATGACAAACATAAGACAACATTCACCACGCTTTGGGGCACTTATGAGTATTTGATGATTCCCTTTGGTTTGATGAATGCAGGTGTTACATTTCACAGAGCCATGGCTTATGCATTCATAGATAACATAATTGCCAACTTAATGAGAACTGTGACCTCAAAACGAGAACTCTAGCTCAAAAATATAATATTTTTTGGTAAAAAAACACCAAAATCAACCCCCAAATAAAAAAGTGGTGCTACCAGTAGCACCATTTTTGGGGAGGTGGTTAAAATTGCGACTTCTTGGAAATCACGCTCTTGACATTGTAGACAAAACTCTGAAATTGACCCTTGAATGGAAAAATAATGTTACCAATAGCATCACTTTTTTTTTGGAGTTAAAACTATGACCTAATTGAAATTGTGGCCTTGACCACTAGAACCACTACAAATAAAACAATGAAAATCACTCATAAATCTAAAAGTGTTATTACTTGATAATTTATTTACCATGGCCTTGACCACTAGCACCACTGCAAATAAAACATTGAAAATCACTCATAAATCTGAAAGTGTTATTACTTGATAATTTATCGACCAATTAATTTTTTTTTTAATAATTTACATTAAGAAAATAATTAAATTGTCAAATCCCGCTAGCTCGATTAGATTTCAAGAGTTTCATTCTGTAAGACAACCAAGATTTGAAACTCGCGGTAGTTAGGATACACCTAAAAAAATCCAACCATGTTAAGAGTTGGTGTGATCCAGGCCGAGTGATTTTGATGGCTTAGATGCCCCGTGGGTTGTGGTTTCTTAGACCATAGGCTAGTCCCACGGGTAATGGACATGCTAGCAAACAAAAAAAAATAATAATTATTAAATTGAAGAAAAATAACACCCTTACATGTTTTTTTTTTACATGTTTTTTTTTTAGAAAAAAATAATATTCTTTTAAAAAGAAAGAGAAAAAACAATTTTTGTTTTAAAAAAATGGTAATCACAATTTTCTAATAAAAAAATTCAAAAAGTAAATTAAAAAGGAGTAAAATCCAAATTAAAAAAAAATAAAAATAAAAATGACCTTTGAGACACTCGAGGAAAAAAAAAACATGAAAACACAATTTTTTTTTTTTAATTTTTTTAGAAAAACAACCTAAAATAATTAAAAATACAAAACAAATAACAACAAAACTTAAAAAAAATAAAAAATAAAAACTAAAGAAATTTAAAATAATACAAAACAAAACTAAAATAACATCCAAGTTAAAAAATATGATTATTATTATTATTTATCTAAATTTAGTTTTGTTTGTTTTATTTAATTTTGTATTTTTAATTATTTTCTTAAAATGTTTTTATTTTTTTTATTATTTTAAATTGTTTTTAAAAAAACATTTAAAAACAATTGTGTTTTTATGTTTTTATGTGTTTTTATGTTTTTATTTTATTTTAAATTTTTGTGTTTTAAGGACAATTTTTTCAATTATAAAAAAAATAACAAGAAGAAGAAAAGATGAAAAGATTTCACTCTTTTTTAATCCATTTTTTGAATTTTTTGTTTAAAAAAATTGTGATTTGCATTTTTTTTTCAACAAAAATTGTTTTTTTTTTTTAAATTGTATAGGAGTTTTTTTTCCTAATTGAATTATTTTGTTAGTGTAAATTATTAAAATAAATTAATTTTTTTAAGTAAAAATGATAGTACCTGTTATATTAAGTTAACAGAGAAACATTGACAAAATACACAGAGATATGGTCGTCCTGAGCCACCAAAAATGTTGTCGTTTTATCGAAAACCAGCATAGTTTGGAGTGAAATGAGTCTAGGAGGATAAGCTAAAACTATTTTTCCCTATGTCCTGCCCGAAGAAAACCAGGACAGATGGCCATAGTTCGAGTTTACATTTAACAATAATATGATTAAACAGAAAAAAAACTAGCATAAGAGAACTTAGATACCCGGTGACCTGTTGCCATTGCCTTTATGCCACGTGGATTTGGCTGGGATGGCGAACGGTTGCACGCACATTGGACATTTCCTCTTTGCTGGAGCGTTGGAGTACACGTCAAGGAGCAAGTCCAGACGTTGTCCCATGAGGAGGGCTCTATGCTCCTGGTCCGCCATGTGGCCTCGGAGTTCGAACACTAGAGTCAGTTGCTCTGCACGGAGGAGAGGACCATGCAAGTCATTATTTCCTGCCTCGTCGAAGGTTTCATTCCCCACTTCCACGTTCATCCCTGCTCTGGCCTCGATCACGTTCAGTTATGTGTTGGCCGCATACACATTCATCCCTCCTCTGGTCTCGCCCACATTCCTTTTTTCACATGCATTGTCCCGAGCCTCGTCCTCATTCGTTGCCTTCTCAGCATGGTTGGTGGGGTTGTAGTCATCCGTCCATGGTATCTCTTCCACAATGCAAATTGGGAAATTGTTTGTCGGCTCTCCCTTCGGATCGCTCCCAGCCTGTAATTCATGCACCGTGGTTTGGGGTTCCAGGGTGGTCGCTAAATCCTCCAAGTACGACGTTTCCTCAACATAACAAGTTGGAAACTTGTCCGCAACGCCTTCCTTCAGACAGCTTCCGGGCTCAATTTCCATGGTGGGCATGCTACGCTCTGTCCCAGGCTCAGCGATAATGGCATGGAGTGCCAATTGGTCAGCTTGATCTCTCTGCCGGAGAATGGAAGTCATTATTGATAGAGCGTGCTCCAAGTTCTTCCTCCTTTGCCTCTGCTCTTTGTGGGTGTACCAGGTCGAGCCTCAGCGAGGCCTGCCTCACTTCCTTGTCATTGTTGATGAGGGGTGGATAAAGATACAGAAAGAATGAGCCAAAACAAGAATGCACCAAAACGAGAGTGAACCAGAACTGCACCAGAGCTCCCAACTGGTGGGGAGGTCCAAAACGAGAGTGAACTAGGTTTGTCCAGGCTCTCCAACTTCCGAATTATCAAATTTCGGCTTCGCATGGCTTCCCATTAACCCTGTCATATTGAATGTTGGCTAAGCAAGTGCGTTCGCGCGAGGGAGAAGTCCCTCCTCTGTATAGCGGTTGTAATGGCCGACTACCATCGTAAATGAAGAAGGGATGGGGGGCGGCCTACAACATTTAAGCTATGGATTGATGTTGAGCCATGTGGCAAGGCATCGCCGCGTGTCACCCCATCCGGGGAATAAAATTAATTAATATATTATCAAGTAATAACACTTTTATATTTAAGAGTCTATTTTCGGTGTTGTCCAAGCCATAGTTTCAATTATCTCATAGTTTTAAGTAAAAATAAATGTGGTGCTACTTGTAGCATCACTTTTCATTCGAGGGTCAATTTCAAAGTTTTGTTCGCAATATCAAGGCTGTGATTTCAAATAAGTCGCAATTTTAACCAATTCCAAAAAAAATGGTGCTACCAGTAGCACCACTTTTTGAAACAAGGGTAAAAATAGCCACTAAATGCGACTTTTAAAAAAACGAGAACTTTGGAGAGTTCTCATTAAGCTGGTAACTTTGTTAGATCTCATGGGAAGAATAATTGAGATTTATCAATATGATATCATAGAATTTTCAAAGGACGGGAAATCCCATGTTGAGCATCTCATACAGGTATTTGAAAGGCGTTGCAAGAACATAATCTCATTCAACCCAAAGAAGTCAGTATTTGGAGTTGTTGAAGGAAATCTTCTCGATCATATTGTTTCAAACAACGGGGTAAAAGTTGATCCTAGGAGAATAAAAGGAATTAAGGAGATTACTCTACCCTGAACTCAAAAGGATTTCAATCTTTTTTCGACAAGATCAATTTCATCCGAAGATTCATCCAAAATGTTACCGAGATCACCAAGCCCATAACGAAGTTGCTGAAGAAAGATGCATTTTTCAAATGGGATGAAGACAATAAGACAACCTTCGAAGCTATTATAAAATCTTAGGTATTGGTAAGTCCAAATTATTCCAAGAATTTTCAATTTTTTTTCTTTTGCGTCTAACAATACAATTGCAAGTGTATTACTTCAAAAGAATGATCAAGATGAAGAACAACCCGTAATATTTATGAGTAAAGTTCTTAGAGATGTTAAATTAAAATATTCCATCATGGAAAATCATGATTGTTCTTTGATCAAATCCTTTAAGCATTTCAGAACGTATGTTGGATATTCCAAGGTGATTGCCTACGTTCCCCATCCACCCGTAAAATATATCTTGGTTGAACAACATTGTTTGGGAACTAGAGGCAAGTGGGTGACTAAGATTCAAGAATATGATTTGGAAATTTAATCCACAAAATTGATTAAAGGTAGAGGTTTGGTGCAAATGAAATCTACGCTTGGATTACAAGATGATGCATCCCCCATGATTTCAACAATGATTGAAGAATTGGAGCATCATGATTGGTACACATATATTATTTTCTATATCGATAACTTTACAACTCCAAGGCACCTTACAGATCACAAGAAGAGATATTTAAGATTAAAGGCCTCTAAATACTGATTCATTGGCAAAGGTATTGGATGGAAAATTTTGAATGGTTTGATTCTTAGATGTGTAGACCCAGAAGAAGCGAAGAAGTTAATGGATGAATTTAATAAAGGACTATGTGGAGGACATCGTGCAACAAAGACCACCGCCCACAAGATTCTAACAAGTGGTTACTATTGGCCAATTATCTTTTCAGATGTGCATAAGTTTGTAAGAAGTTGCTAGCCATGTCAGTTCTTCATAGGGAAGCAGAATCTAGAAGACCTCCCTCTTCAACTAGTTGTAGTAGAAGTGTCCTTCCAACTATGGTGCCTTGATTTTATTGGTGTATTGAAGGATACCACAAGCAATGGTCATAAGTGGATTCTTATAACTACAAATTATTTCACTAGATGGGTTGAAACAATACTAACAAATAGGGCCATAGATAAAGTTGTGATGGATTTTTTGGAAGAAAGGATCATCACCCATTTTAGGGTGTTAGTAAAGATCACTGCAAACAATGCCAAAGCATTTAGTTATGCAGAGTGGTCAAAATTTTGTTTTTATTATGGCATTCTCCTATCCCACTCCTCCAGTTAAGGACATGGTCTCGCTAAGTCAAGCAACACGAATTTGATAATCATTATCAAGAAGATAGTGGGGAACAACAAGAATAGTTGGGATAGCAAGATAAAGTATGCTTTATGGGATGGCAAAATAACTAAGAAATACTCCCTTGGAAAGAGCCCATTTGAGCTAGTCTATGGGATCAAAGTAACATTGCTAGTTCATTTGAAGATCTCAGTTTATAGATTTATGCAACAACTCTCCTATGATCTAGATGCAATGTAAGGCAAAATTAATGAACTAGTCAAACTTTATGAGAACCGAAGACATGCTTTTGATCCCCTGATACAAAGTTAATAAGAGATGAAGAGTAAGTTCAACAAGAAGGCTCGTCGATGAAGCTTTCAAAAGGGTGATCTTGTCCACTTATGGAACAAATGAAATGAAAAAACAAGTAAACATGGTAAGTTTGAAAGTATTTGATTAGGTCCTTATATGATTGAAGATGTTGCAGGTACTAATTCTTTCTATCTAAGTCATTTGGATGGTGAGAAGATGCCCTTGCTTGTGAATGGAAAAACTTTGAAATTGTTCTACCAAGGTAATATATGATGCCTTTGGGGCATCCTTGTACTATAGTAAGTTTTCTGACTTTAGCTATTTGTGTGTTTCATTTTATCGAGTGTTGCATTTTGTTCTTATTTGAATAAAATTAAATGATGCTTACATTGTATGAAATTCTCTAAAAGGTTGTGCTATGTGCTTCATCCATTTCATGCATGGAATTAATTTTATCTCAACAAAGGGATAAGACACTTGTGTCTTTACCCTCCCTTGTATTTAATGTCCATTTTGTGAGAATGTTTCAGGTTTATAGGTTTCTGGAGATTATGGAGTTCTCATGCACTCTCAAGATGAGCACATGTTCCCAAGTTGGAGTTGGTTGTTATACCTCAGATTCTCTGCAGTTTGCCCTACATTTTTTCACAAGATGTGACCACTTTGATGAGCCCAATGTGTGATGATGTAATATACCTTATTGTATATTACATTTAATGTTGTTTGTATTAATTATACCATCAATGTTAATTTATGTCCATTGTCTAAAGACATGACTATATTCATTCTTGTGTATTTATGCACGTTATTATAAACTTATTGGGATATCGAATATATTATTTTATATTATCTTGTGTTTCCTTGCAATTAGTATTAGAGCCTACTGGCGACTTGTGTGTTACAACGACCTGTGTAAGAGCCCATGTTCAACCTACGTGCATGAGTGTTGCTAATTGTTTTTTGCTGGAAGTAAACTTGGTGTGGAGTGTCGCCTTCTTACCTGCACGCAACAATGAGGAAATCAGCGAGAAAGGTCAGAGAACCATAGAAAAAGGTAGGAGGATCAGATGACAACGCTCTCTCCACGTTGGAATTGAGTGAAAGTATTAAAGAATTTTGTGTGGGCCTTGTAAGTCAAGTAATCGTTGCAACAAATACTTTGTTGAATGCCAAAATTGACAGATTGAACGAAGGATTAGCATAGTGCAATAGAATGTCATGAGAATTGAGATCAAAGAAATAGAGAATGGGAATATAATCCCCGATCCGTTCTTTGACAAGCCGTGGAATCTATTATTGCAGGGAAGACCACAACACAATCCTATAGTTCTCATCCGTACATTGCAGCCACTGAGACTCCAACAAAACTGAAGTATGATAAGTGGGGCGTGCCCAAGCTTAAGCCCAAGACATTCACAGTTCCATTCCATGGTCCTCCCAATCATCCCTCGCCAAGTTAAATTTTGGTGACCAAAGGGAATAGTCCTTCGAAGACAAATCCCAAGAAGTTTGTTTCGATACACATCATTGATTAAGAGGCTCCAATATCATCTTCTAGGATTAAGAAGGTCCTGACTCCTTGAATGGACGAGAGTTCTACAACCATCAAAATAAAGTCGGTTTTCTCATGGTTTTCTGCCAGGAAGTGTGCGCCAATGAAGAATTTAAGGGTTATACATGATGTCAAAGTTGAGGTTGAAGACATTCGACGAATTCTTGTTGATATTCAAGTTGCAGAGTCGATCCTTGAGAATGAGAAGAAACACCTGAAGATCACTGAGGGGATAATGTCGTTGTTGCTTAAACTTGACGCAACATAATGGGGTCGTAGAGAGGAAGAACATAGTTATTGTTGAGGCAGTCAATGCGATGATTCATGATCAACATTTACCTATGTTTCTCTGGGCAGATGCATCCATCACTATAGTGTATGTTCAGAACATAAGTCCTCATAAGAATTTAAGGAACTTGACTCCAGAGGAGGCCTTCACTGGAGTGAAGCCTGAGGTTGGACACTTAAGGATATTTGGGTGTCCAGTATACATTCATATACCCAAAGAGAAAAGGACCAAGCTAGACCCTTTAGGTAGAAAGGGTACATTTGTGGGCTACAATGAGTCTTCGAAGGAATACCAGATCTACATCCCTGGTCAGAGATAGATTGAGGTGAGCATAGATGTTACCTTTGAGGAGAAGGTAGCCTTCATGAGATCTAGATGATCTCACATGGAAATTGATAGTGAGAAATATGAATATATGGTGCCTTCTCCCCCTCACCCTCCAACAACTCAGAGGGAGAAAGTTGAGCCTATTGATCCCATTTATCCTGTAGCTCCAGTTGATGTTCCCATAGATATTGTAGTAGGTCGGAAGAGACCTACATGGGCTCGTCAGACTCTGCAGGAGGCAGAAGGACATGCAACTCCTCGTGGTACCTTTCAAGAGAGCAAGAGACCTCAAAGATATCTGTGTTATGCTGCAACTATGAGCCAGATCATTGATTCTGAGCCTTCATGTTATGAGGAGGCATTTATTCAACCAGTATGGAGAGATGCCATGATGGAGGAGTATCAGTCCATCATGAAGAATGATGTGTGGGATATTGTTCCAAGACCTGAAGGGAAGTCTGTAGTGACTTCCAAGTGGATCTATAAGATCAAACATACAACTGATGGGAGCATCGAGAAGCACAAAGAAATATTTTTTGCTAGAGGATTCTCTCAGGTGGAGGGAATAGATTATGAGGAGACATTTTCTCTTGTTTCTCAATACACTTATATCCAAACGATTATTTCCCTTGCAACATCCATGGGTTGGAAACTACTTCAAATGGATGTGAAGACCACCTTTCTCAATGGATAGATTGAGGAAGAAGTATACATTGAGCAACCAGATGGTTTCATCATACATGGGAAGGAGTCTCATGTGTGTAGGTTGAAGAAGGCCCTGTATGGACTCAAGCAGACACCTCCAACTTGGTATGCGAGGATTGATGGACACCTGATGAGTTTGGGCTTCAACAAAAGTGTTGTTGATCCCAACCTATACTACAAGACTGTTAATGGTGAGTCCTTGTTTCTGGTCCTTTACATTGATGATTTATTCCTCACTGGTACAAAGAGATTTATTGTTGAATGCAAGTATGCATTGGCCTCTGAGTTTGAGATGAAGGACCTTGGTATGATGCACTACTTCATGGGACTAGAGGTGTGGCAGAGAACTGATGAGATCTTCCTAAGTAAGGGGAAGTACACAATTGAGATAACGAAAAATTTTGGTATGTTGAACTGTAAACCCATGGCTACACCAATGGTGACGAATCTGAAGAAATTAAGTGTGTCTTCTTTCGATTCCGATGAGATTGATCCAACCCTATACAAGCAACTGATTGGATCATTGATGTATCTGGTTAACACCAGACCAAATATTTGTTATGCAGTGAGTGCACTTAGCCAATTTATGAGTCAACCGAGACAAACACACTGGATTGTTGTGAAGCATGTGTTGAGATACCTGCGAGGAACAATTGGACATGGTCTGACATATACTTCCAGTATTGACATGATATTGTGGGGATATACTGACTCTGATTGGGCAGGGAGTGTAGTGGACATGAAGAGCACCTCTGGGTGTTGCTTCACTTTGGGATCTGCCATGGTTTCCTGGTGTAGTAGGAAACAAACTTTTGTGGCCTTGAGCACCGCAGAAGCAGAGTACATTGCATTGAGTGTGGCAGTTCGTGAATCAGTGTGGCTTCACAATCTCCTTGCAGATTTATTTGGACATGTGCTAGATTCCACCATTATTCATTGTGATAACTAGAGATGTGTGAATCTCTCAGAGAATCCAGTGTTTCATGACAAATCGAAACACATTGAGATCAAGTACCATTACATCCGAGACATGGTGCAGAGGAAGGCAATATTGGTGCAGTGCCTTCCTACATATGAGTAGGTTGTTGATGTTCTTACCAAACCCCTTTCCAGGACGAAGTTCAAGTACTTCCGTGACAGACTTGGTGTGGCAGAGAATGCCTCTATCGTCGAAAGGGAGTGTTGATGTTTGCATCTTCCTGAAACATTCTCCAGATCGTACTCCTCTGTGACTAAAGTGAATTGATCTGTGATGACACTTATTCGAGAAGGGATAAGTGGGTTTGGGCTTATAGCCCAACGTCCCTTGTGGAGAGAACATGAGGACATATCAAGGAATTGACCTTGAAATCACACACTATGGGGAGTTGACCCTAGTGTTTCTAGAGGGAGTAACCTCTAGAAGTCCACATGGGAGTGCCATGTATGACATATATTCTCCAAATCGTACTCCTCTGTGACCGAGTTGAGTTGATTTGTGAGGACACTTATCCGAGAAGGGATAAGTGGGTTTGGGCTTATATCCCAACATCCCTTGTGGAGAGCACATGAGGACATGTCAAGGAGTTGACCTTGACGTCACACACTATGGGGAGTTGACCCTATTGTTTCTATAGGGAGTAGCCTCTAGAAGTCCACATGGGAGTGTCATGTGTGACAGGCCTTTTTGCTACAATGTCCCTAGTAAGAATCGGGTGGACCTTCTCCTAGATTGGGTTGCAGACCAAGAGAGATAGGATGCATTTATCACAAATGTGTACTTGTGGTAAATGGGCCCAGGCATAGTCCTTCCTTGATCATGATAAGGAATAATAAGGACTCGAGGTGCTTGAGGTGTTTTCCACGTGTCAGTTAGCATCATGTTAACATTCACCTGATGAGTTTGGGCTTCAACAAAAGTGTTGTTGATCACAACCTGTACTACAATACTGTTAATGGTGAGTCCTTGATTTTGGTCCTCTACATTGATGATTTATTCCTCACCGGTACAGAGATCTTTATTGTTGAATGCAAGTATGCATTGGCCTCTGAGTTTGAGATGAAGGACCTTGGTATGATGCACTACTTCTTGGGACTAGAGGTGTGGCAGAGAACTGATGAGATCTTCCTAAGTAAGGGGAAGTACACAATTGAGATATTGAAAAAGTTTTGGATGTTGAATTGTAAATCCATGGCTACACCAATGGTGATGAATCTGAAGAAACTTAGTGTGTCTGCTTTTAATTCCGACGAGATTGATCCAACCTTGTACAAACAATTGATTGGATCATTGATGTATCTGGTTAACACCAGACCAAATATTTGTTATGTAGTGAGTGCACTTAGCCAATTTATGAGTCAACCGAGACAAACACACTAGATTGTTGTGAAGCATGTGTTGAGATACCTACGAGGAACAATTGGACATGGTCTGAGATATACTTCCAGTATTGACATGAAATTGCAGGGATATACCGACTCTGATTGGGCAGGGAGTGCAGTGGACATGAAGAGCACCTCCAAGTGTTGCTTCACTTTGGGATCTGCCATGGTTTCCTGGTGTAGCAAGAAACAAACTTTTGTGGCCTTGACCACTGCAGAAGTAGAGTACATTGCATTGAGTGTGGAAGTCTGTGAAGCAGTGTGGCTTCGCAAGCTCCTTGCAGATTTATTTGGACTTGTGCTAGATTCCACCGTTATTCACTGTGATAACCAGAGTTGTGTGAATCTCTCAGAGAATCCAGTGTTTCATGACAATTCGAAACACATTGAGATCAAGTACCATTATATCCGAGACATGGTGCAAAGGAAGGTAGTATTGGTGCAATACCTTCCTACAAATGAGCAGGTTGTTGATGTTCTTACCAAACCCCTTTCCAGGACGAAGTTCAAGTACTTCCATGACAGACTTGGTGTGGCAGAGAATGCCTCTCTCGTTGAAAGGGAGTGTTGATGTTTGCAGCTTCCTGAAACATTCTCCAGATCGTACTCCTCTGTGACTAAAGTGAATTGATCTGTGATGACACTTATTCAAGAAGGGATAAGTGGGTTTGGGCTTATAGCCCAACGTCGCTTGTGGAGAGAACATGAGGACATGTCAAGGAATTGACCTTGACGTCACACACTATGGGGAGTTGACCCTAGTGTTTCTAGAGGGAGTAGCCTCTAGAAGTCCACATGGGAGTGCCATGTGTGACATATATTCTCCAGATCGTACTCTTTTGTGACTGAGTTGAATTGATATGTGAGGACACTTATCCGAGAAGGGATAAGTGGGTTTGGGCTTATATCCCAACACCCCTTGTGGAGAGCACATGAGGACATGTCAAGGAGTTGAACTTGACGTCACATATGGGGAGTTTACCCTAGTGTTTCTATAGGGAGTAGCCTCTAGAAGTCCACATGGGAGTGCCATGTGTGACAGACCTTTTTGCTACAATGTTTCGAGTAAGCATCGGGTGGACCTTCTCCTATATTGGGCTGCAGACAAAGAGAGATAGGATGCATTTATCATAAAGGTGTACTTTTGGTAAATGGGCTCAAGCGTATCTTTCCTTGATCATGACAAGGAATAATATGGACTCGAGGTGCTTGAGGTGTTTTTCACGTGTCAGTTAACATCATGTTAACATTCACTCACGGGGGTGTACCTATGGTGAACAACCTTGGTTGAGAATGTCTCCCTTGTTGAGAGGGAGTGTTGATGTTTGGACAACATCAGGAATACATTATTCCATATATATATATATATATATATGACATTATATTTATAATACAACATATAAATATACTTAATAAATAAGTAGTTAATTATTATCCAAGGGACACATCCTTTCATGGATGGTCACCATATGTTCTCTATATATGGAACTCTCATCATTGTAATAATACATCAATCTATTATAATCATTTTTTCTTTGCATTTCTATTGTACTTGTGTTTCTATGCATGGCTATTTTTCTTGTGATCTTGGTTATTACCACTGCTACTGTTCATGGTTTATGCTTCAATTCATGTAAATTTGTAAAGAAACTGAATGTAATTGAACAACATTAAACTCCAACAGTGGTAACTCCCTCCATGTTGGGCATTTATGTCTTAGGTAGGTATGTGTTCATTCTGAGGTGGATCTACTAGGATACATGATTTACGGGGGCCTTAACTATTCTCTTATTCTATTTGCTATGTAAAAGGTGATTTCACTTTGTAAGGGTTGTCACACCCATAGTTTAGCACACATGTTTTACCCCACATGGACCCTCTCTCTTATGTATGTACCACACATTGGTCATGGTCCCTTGGAGATGATTCTACACATGATTGTCCAATTTCATGTTTCCCAAGGTAGTCTCATAGCTTTTGAGGTAAATCACGTTTCTCAAGGAATTGGTCACACTCTCTGATGCATGAATGAGCTATTTTCATCCATGTGGATACCCTCTACACATGCCACGTGGAATATGCTAGAGCGCGCCCCTCCTTTGACACTTTTTGGAGATGATTTTACTCACTAAAGAGGGTCAACCCTCACATGCGACACTTCATTATAGTGTTGGGGTTTTATTTGAGCCGACTTGATGATGTGGAGGTCACTTAAGTGAATTTTCACCTTGAAGACATGACATGGAACTCACTCATGATTATGTGGATGGATTTTTGACCAATTTTTGAAGAGTTGATAGCCCAAAGGAAGAAGTCGTCCACTTTGAAGGTGAACATTGTAGTTAGGGTGGCCAAGGATCATTCCTTGCCACATTTTGAGGCCTCCCAAATTCGTTTTTGGATGGAACATTGCGCCCTAAGGGAAAACCGTCCCCCTTAGAATAATGGCGTCACCTATTCTATGAGGCTTTTATGCATGTAAAGCATATTTTCATTGTAATTTGACTTAGTCTCCAAGATATGTGGATGCAAGTCACTTAATTTTATTTCCATAACCTAGATTTGTGGAATAAATATTGAGAAGAAGTTGTGAGCGTCATCTATAAATAAAGGACCTCTCATTCCAAATTGTTGTGAATTGTTGGATATCATTTCAATCCATTAATAGAAAATGTTTTACTTGGTGTTTTGGTGTCAATTCTTGGAGCTCTTTATTTATTGGTTATTCTTCTTGGTACTTCAAAGACTATTGTAAATATACAAATTTCTACTAAAGCTAGCAAGATTGATCCATTGAGGAGTTACTCAACTACTTGGAAGGAGGATGTCTAGGGTTTGTATCTCTTCCATCTTCCTTAAAACGATTTGGTAAGTGCTTATATCTTGTCTTGATTAGTTTTATGCTCCTTGGCAAGGGTTTTAAGTAGTCTTTCCAATATTTTGTTGATCTTGTTGGTGAAGGCTATTCCATTGAGGAAACCCTTCTTGTAAGGCCATGGTTTTCATGGTTTGTTTTGATTAGACAATGGACTACTAGCCTTGAGGCACTATTCTCCTACTCTAATCCACAAACATTGAATAACCAATTATGAGATGGGCATACTTCGACCACACAAGCCCTAAGTGGAGACAAGGCACTAATTTTAACTCCCAACAACCAACCACAAAACCCTAAAAACTCAAATTATTTTATTTTTTCATATAAAATATAAAAATACAAAAAATATATATAAAAGATATACCGTCAATTTTTTTAATTCATTGTCTAGTCCAAAGTTAATGTTTATTTTCATTTTTAAAACAATTTTGTCCAAGGGTTTACAATAAATTGTTGATCTTTAACCCTAATAGAAAAAAGTATCCTCACACATTTGTGCTTAAAGGTTTTCTCTAACATTTTGAGGGTTGATTTAAGAGGTTTATCAATTCTGGAAATTAAATTGTAGCAAAGAAAATTGGAATTGGTCAAATCCTAAACTTAGGGTTTAACCCGAAAAGGTGAATTATAACCCTACCCTAGCTATACTTTCACTTGTGGATTGTTTATAAAGGATATCTAACACTTTCTAACAGTGAAATTTATCGACTAAGTTCTTCATAGTTGTTATTTTACATTTTGGGGATTTTTGGTGAAACCTTAGGGGGATTCACCACTTTCTTTTACAAGTTTGAGCTAGTTACATGTTTATTATACATTTTTACTTGCAATAGTTCATTGTTGGACTGTTTTTTCATTGATTATTCATTTCCCTAGCAAAAGTACCTAAGGAATCTTCATCGTAAGTGTTTTTAGGCACTCTTGGGGTACTTTCCCTTGTCCAAAATCTGCATTTTCTTCATTAATTATTTTATATCAGATTTTGGAAGTTGTGTACAATAGTAAGTTGGTCCAATTTATAGCATATAATCGATATGTAATCCAGGTACATCATTTGTCCTTGATTTGTGTGGTTAAATCTCACTCTTATGTGGTAAAAGACACTTATTGCTCCTCCTTAGGAATTCTTTCATTGTATTGATTTATATTTATGTTGTAGCATATTTATTTCATATATCAACACTTAAGTAATTAGTTCCTAACCCTCTTTATATTGTGGTAGTTAATGCCTTGGTTCTTAATTTATATTCTCAAGGAATTTGGCTACTCCATTGGCACTGGTCTATTTAATTATATATTGAGGTGTGTTTTGAAGTGACTTGTATCGTAAGCTACCACGAGAAATTGAACAGGTTCATTTATGTGGATTGGCATACCCCTCGTGGCTTTGAGGAGTTGGCCTAAAGTGAAGGAGAATTTGTTCTAAGGTGAAAGTGGCGTGTCTCTCGTGTTGTGCTTATCCCCATTAGCACCTCTACAAAGGTTGCTAGTTTGGGCGGTAACATAGGCCCTGTTGCCATCCTAATACACACTTGCAAACGTGAGCAAATTCAAGCTCACTTAGTGTTTCCTTGGAGGCACAATGCCTAGGTTCACAGTCCACATTGTCACCTTGACTGGAACCTCTTTCTTCTAGGCTTACTCCTAGGGAAGCCAAGGGGGGTAGACCCTAGTTACTAGATATGATTTAACTTGAAGTTTTAGGAGTTAGTTTTAATTTGTTAAAGGTTTAGGGGAAAGACTAACCTGTGATGCTAAAGTAACAAATGCAAGATGCACAATAACTAATGTCAGACAAAACCCTTCCCTAAGTCCACTAAGACTAGTGCCTAAGGTTGGGCAAAGGGGTCAACTACGTTTGAGGAGGTTGATTACAAAATGTTACAATGATTACAAAAATACAACTAATCCACAACAAAGATACAAGTACTTACAACAACAAAAGATATTACACAACTATGAACAAAACTACAAAATAGACAAGATATAGATGACAAGACTAACCAAGTGCTAAAATGTGAGAATTGAAAGATATTGAAAATGTTAAGATCATTCACATAAAGCCAAGCATGCCCCAATAAGAATTGGACTGCTTTTCAATGGCAACCATAAAGCACTCAAGATCCAACAAGAAGATGCTTCCAAATGGGATGTGCTATCTCTTGTTGAATCACATCACAAAGAGCATAAATTGAAAGATATGAAATACTTGAAAGATAAATGCTCAACACAATTTAAAAGGTTTAACACTTAGATAATTTAAACCATAGACTTGCACAAAATATAAAAGATGTATGTGCTTGAAACCTAGTGCTCTAAACAACCATAAGATATGTCCCAAAGGAAGATTGCCGAGAAGACTACGTGGTTAAGAGTTGCTTAAAGATTTACAGATTTTAATTACCCTCCTAACTAAGTGCCAAACCTTAATCCTCCTCCTCCTATTGCCAAATGGTTGTTGGATGCTCAAGATAGTAAGGCAACGAGACCCACCCTAGATGTCACAGTCAGCCTAAGAATGGAGCTTTTACAGAAAGGACACTCCTTTGTGTCTTGAGACCATCCCCGGCCTTCACCTTCTGTTGCCCTCCTCCATTCTCGTTTTAGATGGTGAAGATGGTGGTATTTAGGTGTCCTAGTTGGTCTAAAATATTATTATGACTTAGGACTAACTCTTAAAATGTATTGTGAGTGTTTTAAACAAGTTTTAGATGCCCAAAAACATTGATTTATACCCAAAACCGAAACTTAAGTGATTGTTGTGAATGTGTTGCAGATTATGAAATTGCAGCATGTAAACACATATTAAGCATGTAAAGAAAAGTTGAACAAAGATCTACTCCATCATCAATTGATTAACCATAAACAAGTGAAAACATGTATGAAAGAGTGCTATGAAGAAGGCAAGGACAGCTTGCCAAATGGAAACAACACTTTAGATTTTAACCATTCAACCATGTGAGTTATTCCATAAAGATAGCATGCTAAGAAAATGAAGTTACTTGCTGAAAAGAGAACTAAGTCCCACATCATTCACATGTTCATGAGTACCTTTGCAAACTTAAATGAAAATGGAAAGCTTGAGAGATAACATGTTTGCCCAAAATAGATTGATCTAAGACATCACTACTTAGCCATAGGTATATTGCATTTAGATGTACTATTACTTAGATTGTAGTGAAACTCAAAACGTGTAAATGAAACTATGCCTCAAAGGCTTAAACTAAGATGAGCATATGTGTGATGTCTATCTCTAGAAAGTTTTAGCCATGTAAACAAATAAAACCATCAACATATTATCATCATAGTCATACGATATGGGGATGTCTCTCTCAAGGTGTAGGCAACTTAATTTAAACAAAACTTGAAATATATTGCAAACCACTCACAATGGCACAAGGTGGAGGCAAGCCTACCAATGTTGTGCCAAAGAGGGTTGGAAAGGAAAACACAACTATTATTATTAAAACAAGCTAGCCACACAACTTTGTCCTAATGACAAGTGGGACAAGAAATAAAGAATGTTGAAATAAATCTATGTCCTATCCCAACGATATTGGGGGGTTGGTTGAGCTAATCACTCTCCCAAGGTGTAGGCAAATAACTAATTTTCAAAAAAATAAATTACAATGGATAAATAAGAACAAGAGAATTGAAGCCTCAAGGAAACTTCCCGGGGGCTTGCTACAATGCTAGAAAAGATGAGAAAAGAGAAGGAATCGTTACCCACTCAAGGAAGGCTCTTTGGGAGTGTTGTGTGAGTGAATTCGGGTAGCATATCCCCTTGTTTCTAGTAAGAATCTGCAAAAACCAGCAAGCTAATGCTTGTTGGAAATGCTGCACAACACAAAAATGTTAAGAAAAATTTCTGGTTTTTACGCAGAAACTTTTCACATAAAAATCTCCAAGTAAAAATGAGTTTAAATGACCTATCTAAGATGGTTATCTAACTGAAATATAAATAAAATGTGAACATAAAATTAGACTAAGCAAAACTTGGAGTTTGAGAAGGTTTTGAGAGAAGACTCCTCCTTGAGGCTTTCCCAACAATCCCTTGAGGTAAATCTGCAAAACTCAAGACAAATCGTGAAGCATGAAAGTAGATAACAAACATGAATAGACTAACAATATGAAATACTTCAAACAAATATCTATCCAACATATATAAACCAGCAAGAATACTTTTTGCTAATCTACTCTAGTAAACTACTTTACCAAAGATCTACTCAACACTACACAATAAACTAGAACATCACAATGTCACCTCATATGAAGAATACAACCAGAATACTCTTGGTGATTCCAAATCTTTCAAAACTTTATTAATCCAAATGGGAGAGCCTTGCAGCAAGAAGTTGCTCCAATGCTCTCAAGAGAAAAATGGGATGGAAGCAAGAGGCAAAGAGCAAGAGAGATGGGGCGAAATTTCAGTAGAGTAACACTAGCTTAAAGATTGGTGAAGAAATGAGTGAGGGGAGGCTCTCTTTATAGCTCAAGAGGCAAGGTGACCCCTCTTGGATGAGAGCCATGTGTCAAAACCCAAGCAACAATGAAGATCTCAAGGAAGGGGGGCGCACCACTTAGGGTTTTGGTGAGGATAGATGACATGGCTGAGTAAGTTGGGACGTGGGGACCATGAAATAGTGATGTGGGAGGCTAGGAAGGGTACACATCATGAGGGAGGGGCCCACAAATCAAATGAAGTGTGTTTCAAAGGTTTTCACATGGGTAGAGGGCGCAAATCCCTCTAGGGATGTGGGTATTTAGTGAGTGGATTGTGTAAGGGAGTGTGTAAAGGTTAGGGAGTGGGTTTGGTAAGTTAGGCATCACCTTTATTTATCTTTTCCACCATTACATTACCCCATTAACTCAAATTTACAAAAATTACATTTTTGACTTAGCAATAAAAATTGTTGTTTTGACTTACTGACACTCCGGGTGGACAAACACCTAACTAAATTTGTCTGACTGAGTTGAAACTTGGCCCAAGGGTGTAGGGGGTGACTTACCATTTTATTTGAGCACAAATACCCCTATCAAAAACCCAAAGGCCAAGTTTTTACAATAATTGCTCAAAAACAATTGATTAATTAAATAAATAAAATCCCAACCTTAGGAAAATTAATTAAATTTAATTAATTAAAAAAAAACCTATCTAGACTCGACGAAATTCCGCGAAACTTTCTATGATGTCTGGCATGGTCATTTACATCACTCCTAAACACTAGCTACCATAAGACCACTTCGTTAGAACGCCCTTCACCACTTTGGAGGAATTATTGCAAATGTGAGGGAAAAACTCAAGGGAAATTAATAAGGTTGAAAAGCCCAATTAATAACGTGAGGATAAAAAAACCTCGGTGAAAGGAACTCTCCTAATGAAGAAAATCTCAGGCAACCGACCTAACTATGATCCATGAAAACCTATTACATTATTTACCCACGTAGGGGTGCGGAAATTTCGTTGACAAAAATTTGTGTTGGAGGCATAAATTGCCTAGTAGAACCAAATTGTCTTCAACATATTTGCGTCTGATGATGCATATCTTCATGGCACATGGATTTGACCCCCTAGTTGAATAGGCGGTCAACAGACCCACTATCAAAACAGCCTACTATTACATATATATTTAATCCCTTATATACCCCATTAGGCTCATAACAAAATTCCTATGGTTAGGTGGTGAATTTGTCACTTGGCATTTATTTTCATTGTTAAACATAGTGAAAAGATAAGTATCAAGGTCATGGGCCAGGCTTAAACATTGCTATGTTGTCTTGGTTAGAAAGAAACTAATATTGTCATTGTGTTTTGTTCATTTCGACTATTGTCTTTAAATATGATATAGTTATGATTGATATATGCATTTAGCTTAGAAGTGCATCATTGTTTAAGCTTGTATAAATTGGTATTAGAGTTTTCCATGAGGCGATTTATGTGATTTTTGGGATTTTATAGAGTGGTAGGAAGGCAAAAGTTTAAGTGGGCCTCTTGTATGTGTTTATGTTAATGAGTTGGGTATGGTACAAAGAAGTATCAATGCAAGAAACAAGTGGTTTTGTTGTATAATTATGTTCATGAATTGGGGTATGGTATAGAGGTTGTTAGATGAACTTGCTTGTTTCTAGAATATAACTTATTGTTAAGTCATTTAATTTATGTTGACTCTATTTGTTGTTCAATGATGATGCTACATTTTCCTGAAGTCATTGGTGAAGAACATGTGTTTCCTCCTTGGAGGTCGCGGGTTCAAATCCAGAGGGGGGTAGGGTATGTATACCTCCGTAGACTTTAATAGTCAAATCATTGTGCAGAGGGGATCCCTTGTCCCACAAAAACGGGGGTCTCGTACACCAATTTGGTATCTGGCTTGACCATGACCTTAAAAATAGATTATTATTATTAAAAGTTTGTGTTGAATATATTGTTGTTGAGATAGTTTTCTACATAAAATTAATTGTTGGGAGGGTGCACATACATAGGAGAAAGCGAGCGAGATATCTAATACAAAACTTGTGCAAAAATTAGTTGTGAGAAAAGTGCTAGCCCAAAAGGAAAAAGTTGAAAAAAGTTGCAATGGAAGAGACTTGTAAGGAAACTTTGTGTAAATAAAATGGCAAGTTGAAAGTTTTTAAGAAAAAATTACCAGGGAAAAGAGGCTCATAAGGTAAAACATAGGAAAGAAGCAGCATGCAAGGTAAATTTGCATGAAAGAAACTCTCTAGACAAGAGATCGCAAGATAAAGTTGTGAAGGAAAACAGAGCTTGCAAGGCAAGGTTGTGAATAGAAGCAATTTTTTTCCAAAGAAAATTCCACATTTTATATTAAGGTATATAAAGAGAGTAACCTCTCAATTACAAAAAATCACCCGAACTGGAAAAAATCACAACCCTTCCACACTAGAAAAAACATCAAAACTTCTTTTTAAATCTGCTTGTCTTCTCAACACATTGAAAAAGTTGACAGAAAGCCAGAGAGGGGAAGGTCTTTCTCCCAAAACATAATTTTGGACTTTATCCATCTAATAAAAAGCCACTTCAGAAAGAGACTTCATCAAGCCAGAAAAGAGGAAAATTTTGTCCGCAACACACTTACTAATCCTCCTCCTGCAAGTAGTTGAAACCTGAGCATCTGGGAAGCCTACAAGAAACAAAAAGGCTCAGTAGAGCAAGTGGAAGAGAGGGGGACCTTCTTGTCCATCCTCCATCTGGGAAAATATCAACATCCTTTCTTGGAGACCCAGAGCTTATTTGGAGAGGTTGTCTGCCTCCTAATTAAATTCTCTGTAGGAATGTATGAACTGAATGGCAGAGAAATCCAAAGTGAGAGACTCAATATACTTCTTCCAAAAATGAAGGCCCATGGCCTGGAGGTCAGCTTGATTGTCGAGCCAGTCTATTACCAGTTTTGAATCACCAACCACCTGTAAGTCATAGATATGAAGACGGATGGCCAAGGTGAGCATGGCCCAAAGTCCTAGGAGCTCTTCTCTATTGTTTGTGCCTGCCCCACAATTGAGCACCCATCTATAGCTGGTTTGACTAGTTACTCTGATAACTCCGCCTGCTCCGCTAACTTGTCCATGTCCTTGCGCAGCCCCGTCAAACCAACCTATAGGTCTACTAAAGGAAATATTTGGTGGTTGTTTTACTTTTAAGGTAGACGAAATCTTCTTCTTTGTAATCTGGGTCCATCCCAAGGTTTTAAAGATCACCGTAGTTGTGGAGGCATGTCTTCCCTTGAAGAGCACTAAGTTCCTTTCCATCCAAATATGCCAACTGATAATAGATGGAAGCGTATTCCATTGAGGATACTTTTGGCTCCAGGCCTTGAAGGAATCCTGTAAGTACCCTAGAGGCCAGTTTGTGTTGATCTTGAGTGTTGCCAACACCCCTATCCAAACCCGTTGGGTGAATAAGCAATGTGTCCAAATATGGTGGGTCGTTTCGGTTTCATTCCTGCAGAGTACACAAAATCCTAGCCCCTGCCACCCTCTTATTTGTAGGTTATCCCATGAGAGAACCTTGTTCTCCATCAACAACCAAGTGAACAGTTTCAATTTATGTGTCAACTCCCAGTGCCAAGCCACCAATTTGTACTTCTTAGCTAGATTTTCATAGCAATGGCATCATATGCCTTTTTTTCTATCATCGCCCCCGAGGCTGAAGCCCCAATCCATACCAGCTCATATGGAGAATCAGTGATCTAAATACCTTCGTGATATAAATATTTACAGTAACCCTCCCATTCGACAACCTCCCTACTAATCAATCCCAACAACCTGATCGATTTCCACTGGTTAAAAACTGCTCGTTGGCCAACCTTGTTTACTGATTGGAAAAGGAAGTGGAGGCCCCGCTGTCTTAAGGAGCTTAAGAGACCATTGGAAAGGAAGGATCGATTATCCAAACCCATAATTGCGTCTTCCCCAAGGAAAATGGAGATTCTTGAGCCCAGTTTCCAGGCAGTCCAATGTGCCATCACCTGAAGCGCTTTGTTGAGACACCGCCATGAACTTGAAGCTCTTGGAATACTTGTGTACGGTTTCCTTATCTAGGACTGCACCGTCTGACGCTAGATATATTTTTCCAGAATGATCTTTCTCCATAGCCCATCATTCATTAAGCAACGCCACAAAGTATTTTCCGCCAGTGCTTTACTAAACCAAGTTAGATGCTTGAAGCCCCAACCATTGTAGTTTTTAGGCTTCGCCAGAACCTTCCAATTGCATAAATGAATACAATAAGTCTCCCTAAATCCCGACCAAAAGAACCTATACATCAATTGTCTAATCCTATTAAAGATCGAGACCGGGATGTTCCCAATCGCTAGCCAATAAACCGAGAGAATTTCCAAAACAGATTTTACTAGCACATATCTCTCCCCCAAGGTCAGCCATCGATGTCACCAGATCCCAATTCGAATTTCAAATTTCTGCAGAAGCCATATCCAATCCATTGCCCTGTAATTTACTGGTTTGAGAAAAAAACCCAGATAACGAAATCTTGCATCCAACTCAAAGAAATTAAAAGGAAACAAGGTTTTGAAAGGTATCATGTCCTGGTCGTCCATTCTCACATAATGGAGGGAGGATTTAAATAGGTTGACAACCATCCTCGTTTCCCTGCAAAACACAGAAATTGTTGATGCAATTTCCTCCCATCCTGAAACTCAAGCTTTGTTCACTATTAGAATGTCATCCACAAAACGAAGAATGAACATCTGAATAATCTTAGAGACCTTAACCCCCGAAATTTTTCCCTCAGAATGTGCATGTTTAACTAAAAGACTCAATCCTTCCATGACTAAGATGAAGAGTAAGGGGGATAAGGGGAAACCTTGTCTTATCCCGCACCCACTTTTGAAAAAAGAGGTAGACCTCCCATTAACCAGAATAGCATAATTTGAAGTGATCACACAACTCATAATCCATTTTGTGGTCTTTAGGCCAATGCCAAAATTTAAGAGAATTAACCTAAGGAAATCCTAGTTGAAACAGTGATAAGATTTTTGCAAATCCAGCTTTAAAACTAATGCTTTTAGTTTTTTTTATTGATGTTGTGTATGCATTCTTGAGCAACCCCAACAACATCCAAAACTTTTATGTTCTTTAAGAATCCAAACTGCTCTGATGATAAGACTTTTGACAATAGATCTTTCAATCAAATTCCAATGAGTTTTGTTATCACTTTGTAAGCCAGGTTACAGAGGGAAATGGGTCTAAATTCCCCAAATCTTGTGGGCTTGTCCACTTTCTGGATAAGAACTAAGAAGGTTGAATTTAGAGAATTGACCACCGTACCTGTCATCCTTGACTCCTCCACTACTTCATGAACGTCCTCCCCTATTAGATGAAAGTACTTTAACAAGAACTCCACCGTCAAATCATTCAACTCGAGACTCTTGTCCTTGGAAAGGTTGTTCAAGACTATTTTAATTTCTTCAACGGAGCTTGTCTTTTCCAGTTCCTAGACATCAGTCTCTATGAAGAAGAAGGGGTAAATTTGGGTTACCTTCACCTGGTTCACAATAGTATTGTGTCCAGTGTCAGTGTACAGAGATCTAAAGTATGTCATCGCTTCTGCCTCAATGTCTTTTTTTCCTGTGTGGGTGATTCCTTGTTCATCCTTCATCTCCCAAATGACCTTTTTGTTTTTCCTGTAAGTTGCAAAACGATGGAAAAACTTGGTATTCCGATCACCCTTTTAGAGCCAAGTGGCCCTACTTTTTTGTCTCCAATATTCTTCTTCATCTAATATGTAATTCTATATTTTTCTTTCCATTTCTTTGATAAGGTTGTATGAGTCCATTGCTCCCCTACCTCTGTATTTGTTACTGTATAGAAGTTTTAATTCCACCTCCACTGTAGTTACTTCACTGAGCCTATGCTTCTTTTGTTGTTTCACCCACTCCATCACTTTGAGTTTTAAAGCTTTTAATCTCCCTGCAAGTCTTCTCATTGCTGAATATTTAGAATCAAAATCCTTTGTCTTCTAGACTGTAGATACTAACTCGTTAAATCCTTTCTCTTCCATCCAAGTTGGATTTAGCTTAAAGGGGTAGTTACACGATCTCTGGCCGACATCCAGTTCTAGCACTATCGAAGCATGATCTGAGAAAAAGGGGAGAACAACCCAAGA